>JAYXIM010023434.1:0-43284 GCA_037575425.1 Anastrepha fraterculus | reverse complement strand
CGCTGCTGGTTTTAGGCTGCGCTGCTGGCTTCCCTGAGTACAATAGAGTGAGACCTTCGATAGTTGCATATTGCACAACGTCGCATAAGCGAGTTTTGGAAAGGCCGAGCAGAAGAAGGTTGTAATTGGAAAGTCTTTGCGTAATTGCTCGATGCGTGATGGTTCCGTAAGCGTTCTAACGATTCAGTTTTCAGTCAAAATCTTCTGCCTTGTTTTGGATTGGCCATACGCTACGCAAACCACCTGACGAAATTGCTAAACAAGGCATTGCATGGAACCCACAAGGTATCATACGTAGAGGAAGACCTGCTCATATCTGGAGAAGACAGCTCGAAATGGAGAATCTCCAGCTAAGTTGAAATGAGATCAAAACTCATGCAAATCACAGAACAGCTTGGAAAAAACTTGTTACGGCCATTAGCTTCCTAACCGAACGATAGGAACTTATATTCGTATATATAGAGTTTCATGATAAATTGTCACGTGTTGGAAAATGTTTAAAGCAAAGTGTGCTACTCCACATTGTACTATTTACTAATAATTTTTTAAGAAAATAATGTGTTTGAAACCGTTTTTCTGAATTAAATAAAAATTTAATATTCCTCTTTAAAAAATTTTAAAATTTTCTTTAAAGAAACTTAAACAAAGTTTTGTTTTAATTTCTTAGTTGCTTTGGACTAAGTTTCGAATTTTCTTTATATCACGACGACATTTCTTATAATTTCTCTTTTGATTAAAAAAAGAGAATACACCACACGGCACCACATCAGCTGGTGCGCTCATTCACTTTTTGTAAAATAAGACATAATAATTAATTCCTGGAATTTATCCTAAAAATACAACATAAGGCAGAAGTCTACATTAAGCGACAGTGCAGGTATACAACGTTCATTGATTTCTGTCTTGTAAGTCTGATTATTTCCTCATAAATAATTTTATTTTAAAATAAAGTGAATAATTTTGCATTAGCATTCTGTAAAGAGAAGCTGCTCGCTCTCTGTATGTTTCGTAGACTGTGTCAACTGGTGGACCAAGGAAATGAGAAAAAACGCAGAGTTGGATCAGGTCGGCAGCCGTTATTTTTTAAGTTGGAAGACTGCATCTGGGAATAGATTGAAGGAAAGAGAGCATGGCTTTGCCTTCAAACAGCAATTGAAATTGATATATCCACAGAAGAATTTAAAGCATCGTCACACTGGCTTTCGAACTTCCAGAACGAAACGAACTGTCTCATTGGTTACCTGAATTTTGGCGATTCGTCCAGAAAGAAAGATTCAACGTGTTTCAGGAATTTATGTCATTGAAAGTGAAAAAGCCTCGTGCGCCCAAGCAGTTATAAAAAAGTGGGTTGATTTTATGCTGCCACCACTTTTGAAGGATGAGAATAGAGGTTTACTAGTTTGGGATTAGTGCTCATTGCGCTAAAGACATGAAAAATTTTCTTGCTAAGACGAAGATTCATCAAATAATGATTGCGGCAGAAATGACTGGTTACTTCTAGACACTTGACATTGCAATAAACAAGCTATTCAAGGATCACTTGCGGAAGGAAATCAATGAATATATTGAAAACAGAATGGTGAGAAATCATCGAGGTAATTTTGTAAAGCCAGGCTTACAAGAAGTTGTGAATTGGGTAAAAAATTCATGGTACAAAATAACTGGTAGTAGTGTTTCGAATGCACTACGAACAGGCTACTTAGACAAGAAGTATTCATTTAACGATAGCTATTTCGCAAGACTTGAGAGATTCGGACCAATGATTCAACAGGAAATGAATTTGGAAGAAAATCAGACTATAAATCAGAATTTTATTTATGACGATGTTCCAAATGACATGACAGTAATTGAATAAATTTATTTTGGACCAAAAAAGAAAGTAAACAGTGCCTTATTTTTGAAAAAGGCGGTAGATAAGGAGCTCGCTAAGAGATTTCGGAAACGTCCTTAAGAGATGACGAAACTCAATTTCTTATATATTCTGATGAACATGATTGCCATGGAATTTAACTCAAAACGGAAGAGTAATTTACAAATATTGTAAAAGCGAAATTCGTGCATCCGATTTCTCTTCGTCTGAAATGAAGTTGTTGCCTCTCTTTTTCTTTCGTCGTGTAATAAATTCTGATGGTGTTCTTAAAATTCCACAAGCCTTACAAACATAAATTCTCACAAACCACAGTATTTACAATTTGTCTACTTGATTTCGGCAATTTTTTCTATCCCTTTTTAGTGCTGCTGCTAGGGGTAAATAAATATTTAGCCGGTTGGTGAGAAAATGAAACCGAATTTATCAAGTCGACAAATTTAACTGTCTATTTCCTGATACTCTCATTAAGAGGCAGATGAGAAAACGGCCCGTGAGTTTAACCAGCTTTTGATAGAGCAAAAAAGTGTTTATCGGCATTTAAGAGAGAGTAGCGATGTTAAAATTTAATGATGCTGAGAAAACGGCTCCGAGTATTTTAAAGGCACAGAATGAGGAAAAACAATTCAAAACATCCTTTTTTGATTTTTTTTCTGCTGTTAACCTCAATTTGACGCATTTGTAATTTGTATATCTACTCACCTATTCAAAATTTTCTTATACGTTTACATACACCCATACATAGGTACGCAAACATATTACGCATAGTATACACCATTGTGTGCGACACCAATCATTCTGCCATGGCAATAGCGAGAACATCGTCCGCACCGCCTCGAGGACGACAGTATGCCATTTGTGACCGCAAAGGGAAAATTAAAAAAAAAGGAACAACAGACTGAAAGCGCAATAATATTGCAACAATGACACCATCTCTGAAATGGATAGTGAAATATGAGCCACTTTCATGGGAGACACGCAAATAGGACAATTTGATAGACAGCTGGACAACCACTGGACAGGCGGGTAAGCAGCCAGTCAACAAAACAAGGTGCCTGCCAGCAGTCTGCTCGTTGATTGGCATACCACACCATACCGCCACGGTGTTTGTACTCTTGCCAACATTGCGGCACGACAGTGCTTTAGGTTACCTTTTGCATTCGCTCTACTAAAAAGAAAGGGCAACCTGCTAAACACTAGTCCACTAAGGCTGCAGAATGACTGCGAAGTGGGAAAGCTTGTGCTGTGCTGCTCATCTTGTGAATGTTAAAGTCGGAGAGGAATAGTGAGAACGGACGACTTAGGGACAATTCACAACGCCGCGAATGAAGGAATGGAATTGTGGATGGCCTAAAATGTTCCAAGGATTTAGGCAATGCTTATTTCCCATTAAACTTATGGGCTAGAAAGAGGACTTGCAGGATAGCGAGAGAGGGTGAGCACCATTATATAGTACATAATTGCCACTTACACCCTTTTTAAGTGTTGTTTCACGAATGGAGGGACCTACAGTTTTAAGCCGACTCCGAACGGTAGATATTTTTTATGAGGACTTTTTGATGGCAGAAATACACTCGGAGGTTTGCCATTGCCTGCCGAGGTAGGTAGGGTGTCTGTCGCAACGACACCCTGAGACCTTTCGCAGGTCCATTGTGCCTGCCGAGGGGAGACCACTATTAGGAAAAACTTTATCTTCATTTTGGTACTTCATGGAGATCCGAACCTACGTTCCCCGAAATTTCGCAACTACCCTGCAAGCCTTTTCAGGAATAACTTGTTTGTTTTGCAGGTGTCAAGAGTGCACTAACGGTTTTGCTGAGTTTTATTAATGACAGCTTTGAGGTACCTGGCTGTTTCCGCTGTGCTTGGCCTAAAATGATTTTGGTCCTATTGGACGCTCGAAAGAAGTGTAGTTCATCGGTTTATTAGCCAGCTCGTTGCCCTATATATTTGACTGTTGTTGGTGTTTTTAGCTTCAGCTTACATTGCTGGACTATTTTTGTAGGAGTGTAAGCGGTTTCTACGGCTTTTAGAGCAGCTTGGGTGTCACTCCAGACTCTGATTTTATATCCTGATGTAAATGTGCCAAAGACGAAGGATAAATACTAAAAAATATAATCAAAGGCCAGAGATTTCAAAATAATAAGGAGGTCTTCCGCTTCCTGTGCTACCACCAACTAGTAATGCATCGGATATTTTCGGAGCTCGAGCGTTTGTATCGAGCTACATGACTCAGCCAACGTAGCCGCTAGATCTTTATTCGCTGCGCTATGTCTATATCGTCGCAAAGCCCGTCGTTGCCAACGGGTCCAAAAATCTTTCAAGTAAAGTCTCACGGATGCTGTCATTGTCCAAGCTTCAGCGCCATACGTTAGGACGGGCATGATGAGAGCCTCATAGAGTATTAGTTTTGTTCACCGAGAGAGGACTTTACTACTCAATTGCGTACTTAGTAGCAGGAAGTTGTTGGCAAGAGAGATTCTACGTTGGATTTCCAGGCTGACATTATTATAGGTTTTAATGCTGGTTCCTAAATGTACGAAGTCTTTTACAACCTCGAAATTATAACTGTCAACAGTGACGTGGTGCGGATACGCGAGTGCGCCGACTGTTTGGTTGTTGACTAGACCTATTCACTTTCTTCTTTATCCAGTTTGGAAAAGGCAGAACTAACAGTGCGGTTGTTAAGGCCGATGATGTAGGATGATTCCGTGTGTAGAAGTCCACGCAAGTGGGGAAAGCCACTGATTGCCATTCACTTGGGAGTGGCCAGGACAATTCTTCTGCATACGGTCGAAGCAGCTCACAACTTCCCGACTTCGCGCAAGTATCCTCTGGGTAGCTCACAAATATCCGTTTGAGAGCGAGCTAATGTGAGAAGGCTAAGCATTTCAGGATATCTGGTTCTGCGCTGGGTTTGGGAGCCGCCGCGAAAAAATACTTCCCTAATGAAAACGACAACAAAGCCTCGCATGAGAACTGCTTATTCGATAAAATTGGCTGCTTAAATGGAAACAGTTCAGAATGCGTTCAAAAAAACTGCTGATTTTTTTAATATCATTAACTCCGGTGGGAGCGTAGGGCCAGAATGGGGTGGAAGGGATACTTGCCGCAAAATGTAGGTCGTTGAAAGCATTGCCCGTTATTAAGGCACGAACTAGTTGCGCCCTCTAAGCAGCTTATTCTGCACTAGTTCTACGAGTATAGCAGTTCGATGCAGTGCTAGGTTGCCTCAGCCGTGCATAGGTATTGGGGAATGTATCTCATTGTTATTGTTGATGTTGATGTTGATGTTGCCAGTTACTGTCACCACAATCAACACTGCGCATTGCTAATATCATCCTGCTTTGAATGAACGTGTGCGAGTGTGTGTGCGTCTAATAAATATGTAGGTATGCGTCTATTTATTTGTTGCACAAACATCGCGTACGCTCGGCAATAACACAGCTTGACAACAATAGTACCTACTTATTTGAGTTTAGTTTTTCTTCTTCTTTCTCGTGCTATTTTTATGTAAACAGAGTGTATGTACGGACGTTTGAGTATCAGCATACGTGCAACACCACGTTGACAAGCATTTCTTCACGAGATTTCCATACATTTGACAGTTTTCCATTCACGTTGAGCGCAATTGATGGGTTGAAAGGTTCGTTTTTTTCTTATTCATTTCACATTTCTCTGCCTTTTTGTTGATGTTGCCACCAGGCCGCTGTTGCACATCCGGCTGCATCGTGTGAAGGTTGTCGCATTGCTTCTGCTTTCGTGGAATTACAGAATTTCAAAGCAGCTCCAATCGTACGTTCATTCCTGCCAGTTTGAGTGCAGAAAATTGCAATGGGTAAATTGGGTTGCGAGTGAGCTCGTTAAAATTTATAAGCATTGCTATGTATTTACATATGGATGAATAGTTGCGGAGATAAAAATATGTATGAAAAAACAACAACAAAATTGGCTTCAAATAATTATTCTGTAGGCATATTTTTACGCGAGCTATGCGAGAAAAGTGACGTATTATCAGAAAGAAGGAACGAGAGGCCGAAATTCGTGAGTGCGAGGAGTTTGAGATGCTACCAGAAAGTTCGGCGGCGTACAGAAGGTTTCAAGACTGGGGTGTTTTTCTGTAAGTACACAGACGGCGATCTGGTGACTGACATCCAGAGCGTACTTAAATTATGGAGAGAACACTTCTTGAACTTGTCAAATAGTGAGAAAGTTCGATTTCAAAGCTGCATTCGACAGTACGAAAAGCAGAGGCTTGAATGCCGCGATGTCTGAATTTGGTATCTCCGCAAGACTAATACGGCTATGCAAAATGACGTCGCTCATTACCAACAGCGCCATCAGAATTAGGACTGATAGTGAAGGACGCAATCTTAAGAGCACTGGTGCAAATGTTTTTGGGCCGAACTTTAAAAGATCGATATCCATGGGGTGTTATGTCGCAGACCGAAGAAGCATAACTCTGGGGGGTTATGCCGTAATCTTTGATCCGGATACCCATGTCATAGATACCTGTTGCAGAGAACGTCTCTGAAGAAGCACAACGTCGAAGAGTTTCTTCGTTTGTCAGGCAGCCAGGCAGTCTTAGTGCACTGCAGTCTAACATAGAAACATCCCAACATGTCAAGGAATGCTGAACTTTGCGCAATACCCTGGGACCAAGGAACATCGTTTTTTGGACTGGGTACCAGTACATGAAGGTTAGGTTAGGTGGATGTCTGGCCTAGATGTTAACAACCTAATATGGGTTTTAAGCCGCACAGACTGGATATAGTCTCGCTATAACCATTCAACAATTGATAACGAGGATGTGGAACAAAATGGCGCGGAAGCGCTAGTTGAATTCTGGATGAACAACCACTTGAACCAACCAGGCACTACTTCAGAATTCCATGAACCATTAGTTATGTAAAACTGGGACGACAAGAAGTTCATATGACACTGGAAATAGTACAGGTCGGCTACCCTTCCCTTCAGAAGATCATTAAACAGACTCCGACACCTGGTTAGAAAGGACTGACGAACTCTCACTTGATACTATACGTGGCATTGTAGTCTTCGCTAGAAACAAGTGCCTGCCGTTTTTGCGAACTGGATAATGAAGCTCCAGAGCGAATGCGTGGCTCTTGCAAGACGAAGATTCGCGCAAGGTAGGTGGTGCGAATCTAAATCCATTGGTGATATAGAATAATAGACCTGAGAAGGTGCGCAACTGCATCAGCAGCTTGCAATTATAGGCTCACAGTCAAGCACAACATACCATGTTAGAGGACGCAGTGAATTCTAGCTTAGAAAACCATCAGATAGCGTCACGAGAAGGGCACTGTACTGTAACCTGTAAGGGAGTAGAGGTCGCTGTCGGGCAAAAATCACTTGGCGCAGGTCGATGTTGCGCGTACTAGCAGATGTCGACATCAGATGGGACGATGTAAAACCAACAGCCCAGAACCGTATACGATGACAGAGTCTTGATGAGGCCCTATGCTCCCGGGCGGAGTGAACAAGAATATAAAAAAAAAACAAAAGAATTGATTTCATTTTGTACTGAAAAAGTGTGTTACACAGTGTGTATTACACAATATTGGATGTTCTGTTTTCATTTAAATTAATAATTTTGTAATGATTCTGCCACGAACGTGTCACACATACATGCGTATGTATGTACACGCATAATAACACATCCTATGTACGTATGTATGTACGTCAATGTCTGCCGACATGTATATTTTATTTCCTTCCGTCTGGTATCGCTTACACTTACCGCTTCCGCCATGTGCCCAACGAATCCAATTTCCTTTGCCGAAATGCCGCCTTGCGCTGCATGCCAATGGAAGAGCGCCGGAAGCGGCGAAGGAGTGGCGCGCCGCTAGTTGCCGCGTCCACCGCTTGACTGGATTCAGTTTCACTGCCATCATCTGGCTCCCTACAGCTAGCATTCGGATCATTCGCGCCTTCCGCCTCGCTTTCGTCAGCATCATCATCGTCGTCGTCATCCTCCGATTCGGTCTCCTCGCGCACGGCAAGCAGCAATTGCTCCACGGACATTGTATCGCTGTGGCTGCTCTCGCTGTCGCCTTCGCAAATCAGATATGAAATAAACATAGTCGTGGCTGGATGTGGTCGCCAAGCAGTGTGGCTCTGCACTGGAAGTGACGGAAATGTAAACTGTGCGGCGAAAAGTTGCCAAGTTTGGCTATTTGTAAATCGTTGATGTATTTTTCGTTGCTGCTGTTTGTGCCGATGGCGTGCGGCCAACACTTGTCATATAGCCAAAACAGAAGAATTTGTAGGGAGTTCGTGGAAATTGTATCTTAGTTTTTGTTTTTGTTTTTGTTTTCGTTTTTGGTTTTTATTTATTTTTTTAGTTTGTGTGTTTGCGTTACATGGCAGCTGTTGCTTAGTGGCGCCGTGTTTTCACTTTCTTTCCGTTTCCCCTGAGTTGTTGTCAATATTTGTCACATTTTTATTTATTTAGATTTTCAAATATTTTTTTGCGTTTTTTATATGTTGTGTTTTGTTTTTGTTTTTGTTCAGGCAAGTCATTTAAAATTCATTAATTTCCATGTCATTCAAACGGACAGTTTCGCGCATTTGAATTTTGTTTTGCTTTCTGCTGGGCTGTTTATGAGTTTTTGTTTTATTTTGTTTTCGCTCACATTTTATTTATTCACAGTTATTATTTACCCGCGATTTGTATCTAAATTTTTGTGTGGAAAACAATAACAACCAGTGCAACAGTCACAACAACATTAACTACAGAAGTATTGAGGTTCATTCAAAAGCACGAATGCCCTTACAGATATACATACACATACACATACATACATACACGTGTGCTTTTATTTGTGTGTGTGTGTAATGTAATCAAAACGCTTTATCAGAGTTATCATTAAGCCATTAGCGGTCACATGCTTACAGACGCAAAGATTTGAATATTTCATATCGCAGCCCACGTACTCGTACAAGTAGCTACACATGTAAGTAGTATGTATGCATGTGTGTGTATGTGAGTGCTAACAGTTTCATGGCATTTCTGTGGACGCTGAATTTACGACTGAATAAAACCCATTTAAGACTTAAATTTATATTAATTTATACTTGTATTTTATTCAGAATTTCCGAAAAACTGGTCTGGTCATATTTATCGAAAATTTCCCCCCACCACTCACAAACCCATTCATCACCAGCCCTCCCAATAACATTCCGAAGTGTCGCTGGTGATGCGCTCTCGCTTCATTTACGCTCCATTTACGGGTTAATGCCGCGTTCATAATTGTACGGAAAGAAGTTTGGCAGGAGGGACAGACAAAGCAGCAACTGGTATTTCGTTGTAGAACAGCAGATTTGCGTTTGCGTTGTTGTCTAATCAGCGAAAACAAACAACCCACCCAGCCAGGCGGCAAACCAAGTGAATTCCTACGGTCGCCGTTCCCACCTGCCGTCTGCTAAAGTACTACAACTATGCAACGGTAAATATGTGCCAGTCGAATGCCGTGATTTTTAAGCGTGTAAATGTGCTTTAGGCCACTCAATGAAAGAACTGAGATAAAGATAATGTAAATGTGAAAAAGTATTATTTGCAATGTAAATGAAAAACTAATGAAATTTATTTAAGATTTGTGTTCAGCAAGGCATATTCGATGGCAATAGTTGCTGGCATGGCACTATCGTAAGTTTAGTTGTCTTTCTAGAGAAGTCCAGTCCTTGTTGCCTAATATAAAAAACTTAGCTCAGCAGCAAACATCGATTTTTCCATAAAATTTGTGATCGTTTATCAAGAGCAATGCTTGGTGCAAGAAAATTTCTTAACAATGAAGCTGAGAAATTTTGATTCTTATTTTTAGTTCTTCAGATGATGATTTTTTGATTTTTTATTCTTCACTGTTTAGCCATTGCTTAAATATTTTATTCCACAATATGCGGCATTTTTAAAATATTTTTAGTTTAAACTTCTAAACCTAATCTGTCAGCTGCCTGAAAATATTTCTTTTAAGGGGTTAGGGGTAGTCAGAATTTTCAAAGAATTATATTTTTTTTGCATTTAATTAAAGTATAATATCTTGAAAATATTGTGTGAAAATTTGAAGTGAATCCAACAAATACTTTTCGAGTTATTCAACACTTAACAAAGGGCGCTCGGCCGCTCCGGTGCGGGTAGCAAATTTTTAAATGCGTTTTCTCAAAACTATGTTTCCTAAACAGGCGATCACTGTAACTAAAACACCGCTTGGTAGATTTCAATAAAATTTATACTGCTTTTGAAAAACATAAAAGACTCATGCCTGATCGAAGGATTTTTTTTTAAATTTCGGTTTTTTTAAACAATTAATTGACGGTTTTTTTCTCGAAAATCTGAGAAATATTTCCTCAGGCCGTCATATTGTTAATTTGCATAATATGCACGAAAAAGCGAAATGATTTCAAAAGCTTTTTGGCACTGAATATTTTTCAGCAATTTTGCTTTGTTTTCAAATAAAATTTTTTTCATGTTCTAATAATTTTTTTTTTGATATTTTTATTACAGTGAGTGCCATGAAAATGGCTTTGAATTAAAATAAATTATTTTTTGATAAAATTTTTTTTTGACTTTTTTATTACAGTGAGTACTACTGAAAACCGTGCCGCTTTCTATTAAAATATTTTTTTTGTTATTTTTATATTAAATCTTTTGCGAAAGTGGCAGTAAAAGGTGTACAGTTTTCTTCTGAAATGTTTGCACTGTTTTAAAAAAAAATTTGTTATTTTTTTAAATTTTTTGTGAAGACACTTTTAATACTGTGACACTTACAGCCACCGAAAATCGTACAGCTGTTTTTGAAATAATTTGCGAAAAAAAAAATTTTTCGTAATTTTTTATTAAATTTTGAGTGCTACAAAAAATTATATAGCTTTTTGGATTTGTTTTCAAATAAATTTTTTTAACATATTTTGGACATGTTTCTTACAATGGCACTTACAGCCATCGCTCAGCTTTGTTTTGAATTATTTTGAAAAATTTTTTTTTTGTTTTTGTTTTTTTAATAAAATGTATTTAAACATTTTAAATACAGTAATAGCCACTAAAAATTGTACAGTATTCTGTTGAAATCTTTTCACTGTTTCAAAAAAAAAAATTTGTTAAAAAATAACAAAATAACAAAAACAAGTTGTATTTTTTCGGTTTTCTTTTTGTTATTTTTTTTACCTTTTTATTACTGTGACACTTACAGCCACTGACAATCGAACAGCTTTCTTTTCAAATAATCTCAAATTTTATTTTGTATTTTTTTATTAATTTTTTGGGATTTGCAGTGCTACAAAAAATTGCACAGTTTTCTTTTGAAATATTTTCAAATAAAGTTTTTTAGTTATTTTTTAATTAAATGGTTTTAGACATTTTTACTACAGTGTGTGCTACTGGAAATCGTACATTTTTTATTATTTTTTTACATTTTTTTACACTTGGAAATATGTTCAAGTACTTTTTTTTGTTTTTGTAAATTTGTATTATTTTTTTTTTTGGCATATGAGTGCTACAGAAAATTATACAACTTTTTTGGATATGTTTTGAAATAATTTTATTTTTATTTTTTTTACTACATTTTTTGACATTTTTATTTCAGTCACACTTACAGCAATTGTACAGATTTCTTTTCTATGAAAAGATTTTTTTTGTAATTTTTAAATGAAATTATTTTAGACGGTTTTATTACAGTGAGTACTGCTGAAAATCGTGCAGCTTTCTTTTGAAATATTTTGAAATACATTTTTTTTTGTAATTTTTTATTAAATATTGTTGGCATTTTGAGTGCTTTGGAATACTGTACAATTTTTTTCGATACATTTTTAAATAAATTTTTTTTATTTTTTTATAAAATGTTTTTGACATTTTTATTACATAGAGTGCAATTGAAAATCGTAAAGTTTCCTATCGAAATAATTTCAAATAATTTGTTTTTGTTATATTTGACATTTTTTAAATTTTTTTGTTGATATTTTGAGTAAATTTTTTTCTTCTTTTTTGTTTTTTGTAAATATATAGCTCATATTCTAACAGTAATAAATCAAAATGCAAATTAAAGCGCAGTTAAATAAGAGTTTATTACATTTTCACACATTTTATTTGAATTAAAAAAAAATAATATTTTGGTATGAAATTTTTTTGTTCTCATATAATATTGAAGTTTGAAGTGGCAATTATGGGGTTATGAATTTTTTCGCTGAGCATTTCTACCGGAGAACGCATTCAAATATTTTTTGAAAATAGTTATAAAATCTGAACTATTAACAGTAGGCACTTCAAACTCCCATTACATTCGAATTGAAAGACCTACAAGGTTGAGTACCCAAGAAAATTCTGAAAAATCGGATTAAAATTTTTGAAATTTTAATAAAATTTTGTCGATTTTTCGTAAGTTATTCAAGAAATCTGGAACTTTTATTTATACTGCTTTTGTTAGAGTATGAGCTATGTTTTTATAATAAAGTAAGAAAAAATAAATAGACATTACGAAAACATAAGTGGCACTCCCTGATTGCATTACTAACGCGGATATTATAAATATAAAGCCCTGGCAAAACTTAGGTGCCAAATTTTGCAACACAAAATATAAAAAAATATTTTCAGTTACTCTTACTTTTATATTTCTACATTTTCATCTTTTATAGCCAAACTTATTTCGTGCCTTTTAAATATAAATAGTTTTAGAAATATACATCCATGTATTCATATACACATACATACATATGTACATATACACATGCAATGAGCCTGTACCGCAAAATATGAGCATTTCATTACTGCATGCAGCCAAATCATTTGTTCGAATTCATTCAATTTCAAGAGGCGTTGCATTTGGCGATTCTAAATTATGTTCGCAAATGTTTGCAGTAAAATCCGGCGTTCAAAGCCATTAAAGGCAGCAACATCTTATTGGCAATTCTATCGAAAAAAATTTACAGCAGACAAGCCAAACCAAAAATCATCGCTAAATGCCCTTGAACGCTACATATTTACATATTTATGCATACATACATACCAACACATTTATAAAAGGCGAGACAAATATGAAATTGTGTGTACACATTCATATACTTATATATGTATGTGTGTATGTATGATATTGGAATTGCGGTACACAAAAATACTCTGAGAAAAGTGCGAGAGGAGGAAACCCCGCAATTATTAAATTTCCTTGCACATACATCGCCCCTCTCGCCCAAGCACTTGCTGAAATAGTAAATCGCTGTTGATTGTTGTTTTATTGCTGTTTTTTTTTTTTGCTATTTTGTTTACTTATTTATTTTTGCCCTCAAGCTGTACGCTCTGCCATTTGTTGGCTGTTCTGGCTTCAAGGACATGCCATTTTCACAGCTCGCCCGATTCTTCTGACCCTCCTTCAACTTGATTCGAACTAAACACCGCTTAAGTGACAGCGTAATAAGAGCGAAACGTCACAATGCCAATTTGTCTGTTTGTTTGCCAAAGCAATCAACTGTTATCTACGCCATAATCGCTGGCGTTTTTTCCCAAGATCTGACACTGGCGTGTTGTTGTTATTGTTGGCGTTGTCGTTGTCGTTGTCGTTATCCTAGCCGCCGCGAATGCTTTTGACGTGACTGACACAATTGTTGGCGTTGTCATTTAGGCATGTCATGTGCGTCACAAAAGCGCGTAGAATGAGAAAAAAATTGAAATATGAAAAATGCCAAATGGCAAACAATCGAAAATTTGCGCTCGTACATGGGAACTGAAAAGTTTTAAAAAAGCATTCCAAATATTTGCAAATGGAGCTGTTCTTCCCACATTTATGTGTCAATTCCTTTCCTTGGCATTGCACAGTTGGAGGCTCCAGTGGGTGGTCTGCTTGTGCATATGAGTGTGTATGTGTGCTTGAGAGTTGTCGCATAGGGTGTGAAGCCACCCCACCAATGTGACAATGACATTTTTGACAGCCGGCCCGTTTGCTTGCCTCTACAGCTGTAGCCTATGGGTAGCTGCCAATTGCCCACGATTTGATGCCATTTTAATTTTTTCCGCTTTCCATTTTCTATCTGCTCGTCCTGTCGAATCTGTGTCTGTTTGTGCGCAGCCTACATTCCTTTTGTTAGCGAATTTGTATTCAAGAGTTTCCTTCTCAGTGGACTTGTTAAGTAAATATGAATCGCGAAAAAAAATATAAAAAATACAACAATAAGAAATGAGTGAATTGAAATAAATCTGTTGAATGGAATACTCAAGGGCTTCCTTCATCAGCCATTTGCTTTTGCAGTTGCTTTATTTTTTATTGACACAAATCACTTCTCAGAAAACGGTTTGTGAATAGGCAATTGTGAGTTGTGCTGCGGCATTCAGATGAGTATTTATTTATCAAAGATTATATATCTTCTGAGTATTCATTAGGATAATCAGATTTTCTGCATTTGTGCCAAGAAGAAAGCATGACGATTGCGCATAAAAAAAAAAAAAAAAAAATGGCTCGTAAAAATTGTGTACTGGACATCGATGATAGATATTGTCTTTATCTTAAATCTTAAAGCTTAAAATGTTTCACACATCCTTTTAATCCTCACAGAGAAGACAGATTTCTTTGATACCAGAGTTTGATTGGTGAAATTTATAAGGGCCCTTCATTTACATTTTAAATTAGAATAGGAAAACTCAAATGTCCGGGCTTGACAGCTAGTCGTTTAAAGTCACTGGTTGCGCCTTTCTTCGACAGCCTGGGCAATGCGCCAACTTAAAATCCACCAATCTTCTCCATTATACCAACAGCTCGGGCTGGCTGTGGATATCTGCTGGTTGGAGGCCTTATAATGGCATTAAAATGGCGCTTTAGTGATACTTGGCGAGGGCCAGAGTGGTACTTACACTATTTCACCTACCTACCCAGCCTTGATGAAAGATATATCGGGATGACGACACATTCAACTTTTTCCCCTATGAAAATGAGAAAATTTGAAATTTTGTTTTCATGACAGAAGTACTCTTGGAGGTTTGGCATTGCATGCCGAGGGGCGATCGCTATTAGAAAAAATGTTCTATAATTTGGTGTGTCATGCCCGTGCACTGTCAAATGATAAAGGGTTTTCCTATAAAAGGTGTTAGGTAAGAGGTATTCACGTAAAATATCAATGGTTTCGTTGCTTGTGTGGCACGTAGCACCGTCTGGTTGAAAATAAACGTTGTCCAGATCAATACCATCCAATTCCGGTCAGAAAAAATCGTTAATCATCCCTCGATAGCGCAATCCATTCACCGTAACTGGTGCTCCAGCTTCCTTTTCGAAAAAGTAAGGTCCATTGACTCCGCCGGACCATAAACCGCACCAAACAGTCACACGTTGAGGATAGAGAAATCTAATAACTCTTGGATTTTCTGAGCCCCAGATCCGACAATTTTGCTTGTTGACGAAGCCACCGAGGTGGGAATGGGGCCATCACTCAAGATGATTTTTCGATGGAGTTCCGAATCATTTTGATGCATTTCAACGACCCAATCAGAAAAAGACACGACATTGTTGATGATCGGCCAGCTTGAGTTCTTGTGTTAACTGGACTTTATAAACCTTAAGACCCACATCTTTATGCAAAATACGGTGTAATGACGTTTGTGGAATGCCTAATTCCAAAGAACGTCGAGGAATGGACAAACCTGGATTTTTTTCAACACTTTCGGCTACAACAGCAATATTATCGGCTGTTCTTGAGCGACGTGCACGGGTTTTATTCTTCACATCAATAACTTGTCCCAACAGCCCGATTTCACCCATTTCTGGTGCTTCCCGGTCCCAAAAATGTTCGAGTTTTACGAACCGTCTCTGCCAAATTTCCACCATTTTTATAGTGAATTTTAATCATTTCAATGCGTTGTTTAAGCGTGTATCGTTCCATTTTTATTAATGGCATAGTTTCTACTTGTCAAATATCAAAAAATGACAGCTTCAAAAGTGACATCTACCGAAATAGCGGGCTATTCAAAATAACATCTGTTATTGGAAAACCCTTTAGTTACACACCAACCCCTTCGGCTAAGCCGTTAAGGGCAGCAAGTATCTGCTATATACATATTACAGTTAACTGTTTTACATAGCTACAAGTACCTATGTAACCACGTACGCACCTAAGCAGTTACACACCCACGCGCGCCTCATTACAGCTCTTACATACAAACACATCGTTAAGCGGCTCATATATTTCCAGTTGTCTTAATTATCTGTGCAATGCAAAATAAATGTACAAAGTAGCAAGCAGCACGCCTAAAAGTGGTGCCTATGTCTTTTTATCAACGGATTGTATGTCTTAACTTTACTGTTGTTTATTTAAGACAAGAAATAAAAATGGATTAAGATAATTTACAAAGAAGGTAACGCAAGATTTATGTACTAAAATTAAAATAAGAAAAAGAGGCTACACAAAATAATTACGCACTAAAAGGGAGCTCTTTTCGCCGACGACAATAAAAATTAAAGAAAATCTGTCAAATGGACGCGGAAGTACTTTTTTGCTAATCCCGCACAGCAGATGGTTTTGCAGCGAAAATTCGCTGTGAGGCTTACAAATTTTATTAGCATTTCGCTCTTTCGTGCTTGCTGTGTGACCTACTGCCAGCCAGTGTTACGCCGATATATTAAAGAGGAGTAAAAATGGAAAACATCTTCCGATTTCGCTGAAACTTACTAAATGTTTTGCGTTCACTTAGGACAGCAGAAATATGAAATACGGTAAAGATTTATGTACTGCCACGCCTACCACTTGTTTGGGCCGGTATGTGAAATTTTATCTGATTTTGATGAAATTCTGTTTATCCATTGCTTTAACTTAGATATAGAATTTAAAGGTGAGCTTTTTGACGATGGTTATTCTTTACTGCGTTGGTGATGTACGAAAAAGTTCAACCAATGACACTTCGTTGCCGTCTGAACAACGCCTGATTGGACTGTATGAATATGTGTTTGGACGAGTGTGTCAATGTGTGTGAAATTATCGTGTGGATTTCGGCTGGCAATAAAATTGTGTTAGTATATACGAAAGCAAATCAACGCAACCTTCACTCATGTTGCTTCGTTGCTATCTGAACAAGGACTGATTGGACGAGTGTGTGAATATAAGTGAAATGATCGTGCAGAATTCGGCTGCAGAATCTCCCAAGTGACGTGGCACCCAAAGTTTCTCTCACAATTTTCTTTTTCAAAAAAGTTAAAGAGCAAACCTTGAAATCTATCACTCTTGAATTGGTTCGCTGCCTCGTCCAGCGCCAAGTGTTAATTGTGAATGTTTCCTTTCAATGTTTGAAATCTTATTTATCTTAGAGGCGATGTGTGGTAATGACTGAGGGGGAGTGTTCGGAACCTTTCATTGCATCTTTAGTGATGCCATAAGGCAGTATTTTAAGGCCTCTACGTTCTATTTATTTAACACTAAACCTACCGAAATTTTATGTATTCCTATTCCTACCAAAGTGGGTCAAATGACCCGTCTTAAAAATATTATATATATTATTAAGATCACATATATTTCTTAGTAAAACAATTAGCAAGAGAAGAATAAATCTTGAAAAATACATTCGATGTATTTTTTAATAAAAGTGGTGAAGGCAAACGACGATTTAATAATGTTATTTCTAAGAACTTCTGACAAAAAGTTTAAAATGGGTAATTTGACCCGTCCATGGTAGGTTTAGTGTTAATATTTCGTTTTATTTATGTACTAATGATATTAGCAACTGTTTTTCGTTTACCAATTTTCTTTTACATGCTGCTGATTTGAAACTATTTCTGCGATTAGAAATACTGAGGTGTTCCTGGGGTGCAATTGGAAATAAATGGGCTTGCTCGCTGGTGCAGTAACTCTGGTATCACTCTAAATATCAAGAAGTGTTTTCATGTTACTTTCTCCAAAACTCAACATTTATTTCAATCATCTTATAATATTGCTAATATTTTACTGTATGGTCTTTGACACTCATTATTCATTCAAATCACCTTCACTTTTTATCTATTTTTTCTTTGTATCTACTTTTTACTTTTTACTCAATCTTAGATTTTATACGGTTTAAAGCTCAAAGTTCTCCCTTTATTTGTTTGCTCTAGATTAGAGTATGCAATATTTATCTGGAGATCATGTCACCAATTTGCAATTGAGAGAATTAAACGTGTACAGAAGGTGCTCCTTAAATACTTCCGCTCTCAGGCCGTTAAAATTCTCAAATCCTATATCTTCCTGTAATTCCCGTTCCCAGTAGAAGGTTCATACTCTCACTCTTTTATGTTTTTAGTGTAATTAAAGGGGAAATTGACTAGTTATCTCTATTACGGATCATTCACTTTCATATACCTATTAGATCTCTACGCAACACTTACCTATATCGTCTTAAATTGCTTAACACAAATTGTGCCCGTAATGCTCCTATTGCCCGCACACTAAGAGATTTCAATGAGCTCACGAGTTCTATTTCGCTTGAATTTTCAGTGTGAAAAAATGAATTTCATGAAATTCTTAACTTTTTTTATTTAATTTTGCTTATTTATTTAACTATTTGTAGTAGATTAAACTGTTAGCTCTAAGTAGTCTGTAACACCTATTCTTATTTTTTAGGTCTGTACAAACTATTTAAATTTTTTAGGTTCGAAATAAACTAAATGAAATGCGTTACTACAAAAATAAAAAGTAAATGGTGAAATAAGTGAAAAAAAATTTTACACTTGGGGTTTGTTGATTTTTTTCTCTTCTAGTTTTCTTTTGTTTTCTTTCGAACTGCCCAACATAGGAGAACAAAAGACATGCAACCTTAGAAAATGCTTCAAGCATCCAGAAGAAACTTGAAGTGTCATAACGGACAAAAACACGGAGACTTAAAGCTTGTAAAATAAAAAAAATAATAATTGGCGCGTACACCCTTTCTGCGTGTTTGGCCGAACTCCTCCTCCTATTTGTGGCGTGCGTCTTGATGTTGTTCCACAAATGAAGGGACCTACAGTTTCAAGCCGACTCCGAACGGCAAATATTTTTATGAGGAGCTTTTTCATGGCAGAATTACTCGCGGAGGTTTGCCATTGTCTGCCGAGGGGCGACTGCTATTAGAAAAATGCTGTTTCTTAATTTTGGTGTTCCACCGAGATTCGAACCTACGTTCTCTCTGTGATTTCCGAATGGTAATCACGCACCAACCCATTGGGCTACGGCGGCCGCATAAAAGCTTGTAGTCAATTAAAAAAAAAAAAAATTCAGAAGATATTGTTGATACAAAAAATTTCACTTAAAAACTCTAAAATGTGAGTAATTATTATGCAATTGCGAAAATATTTTGAAATAAGTAAATTTGAAGAGTTTAGAGGAACTCACCATAAATTTTTCTTTTAAGTTCAAACATCAACTTTTTCTATTTTCATCGCACTCGCAACACTCTGTGCCGCCTCTTTTCTCACGCCCAGAGAGGACTTTACTACTCAATTGCCTACTTATCCAGACAGTAGCAGTTGTTGACAAGAGAGACTCTCCATTGGATTTCAAAGTTTTAAGCTTAAATTAAAATTACTAAACATATCTTAAAAATTGACTCCAAATTTTTAACAGGTCAAATTATTTGTGCTTGACTACTCAGTAGTACCCATGTAATATCCAAACAATGCAAAATTTTTTTCTGATAGCGGTCGCCCCTCGGCAGGCAATGGCAAATCTTCGAGTGTATTTCCGTCATGCAAACGCTCCCCATAAAAAACATTCGTCCAGAGGTGGCATAAAATTGAATGTTTTAAGGGGTTACATGGGTTTCGTCAGGTATAAAATTTCATCAAGAT
Organism: Anastrepha fraterculus; assembly: GCA_037575425.1. Classification (NCBI taxonomy): domain Eukaryota; kingdom Metazoa; phylum Arthropoda; class Insecta; order Diptera; family Tephritidae; genus Anastrepha; species Anastrepha fraterculus. Next base: position 23,640 of record JAYXIM010023434.1, on the reverse strand, counting down.
CGGTTGAGTAGTTTTCAAGAGCATTTGACAACCGACTTTGAAAACACAGTCCCGAGAAAAACGCATTTAAAGTTTTGAGTAGCAATAAAAGTGACTTGGAGCGCACACCTTCCGGAGGCTGTATCTCGGAAACTATTATTCGGATCGACTTGATAATTTAGGATGATATTCTAGAGATGTTGTAGAAATAAGTTAATAAGCAAACAAAATCGATTTTATGAACTCACGAAACCTATGTAACCCCTTAAAAGCATTACATAAGACGCACACCACGAATAGGAGCTCCTCAGCAAAAAGCCCAATAAAAGGGTGAACGCGCCAACAATACTATGTTGTGTACATCAATTGCCAAATAAACCAATTTTCTGCAGTAAATATTAATACGAATTGAATTTGAAGCAAAATAGTGTCACTGAGAAAACTCAATACAACTCAATACTTGCTTATCCTGCGGCCAGGATGAACTACTTGAGTATGCCATTATTCTCATCCCCCGAAATCAAAGCAATTAGATGTCAAAACCACTATGCAATAAAATTAAGTGAAGTTCTAGCTTAGACGAGCCATCAAATACACAAAACTTTGAATGGTTGCGTTTGCTTGCGTGTGTGTGTATGTGTGCATGCAGTGCCTGTGTTTATTGCCAACAATTCAATTGGCAACATATCAAATTCAATTGCAAACGTTCTGCAATAGTTGCTCGCCATTGGCTATTATACGCCAAATCAGCAAAAACCGCTTCCAGTCCTTAGTTGCACTCAGTGGCCATTTCCACTCGACTGGCTCGTTTGTTGTGTGATTTAATATAGCAGTTGATTTTATGTTTGTGTGCAAAATTTTGTTATGGATTATAATTTTTTTAAGATCATCCACTGTTTACTATATATTTTTGGTTCTTATTGATTTACTTTTATGCCTATTTTGTGTGTTACTCAACTAGTAAGTTTTTGTTTGACTGCCATTCGGTATGAGTAGCATTCGGGTGTGTCCAGCGTTCGTTGTTCATTGTGTGCAAGTAACTGTAAATGGTAGAAAAAGTAAGCCACGGCAGGCCTACAACCGCTTTTCCAGCATAAAAAACCAACTGCAGTACAAATTAGAGAAGGAACTCGGCCAGCCAGCATCTTTCAGCCTTGGCCAGCATCTTCAGGTATGTCGAGGATGTTCACTAAAGAACAAGCACAATAAAAATTACGAGCAACAATTTGTTAAACTATTTTAATTTGTATGATGAATACGCATTTTATATACGAGGTGTGGTAATTAAGTTCTGAATATTTAGTTGGATTCCTTCCTTTAGGTGAAGTCAAAGTTTGAAGTCGATAGGGCTTTTGGTTGGTATTTTATGTGCCTTTTTCCGAAGTAACTTTTTTAATGGCGTTGTGGCTCGTGTCGTTTTAAGGTGGCGCACCATTACAAGTAATGTGTTGTCACTCAATATTGAGTGAAATCAAGTGAAAATCCCTCAGAAGACAGAGATTGAATGAGTCGGGCCGCCAATGGATATGCGACCTGTATATTTGAGTGCGATTCTGAGAACAGTAACATACATCAAATCCACAGTGGGTGGCCCGACAGTGGGATCGGCCAACAAATGCGTGGAAGTTTAAGTCGTGATTGAAGGCAATGTTGATTTCTTTCTTCTATATCAGCTGCATCGTTGTGCTCCTGATTGAACAGCTCGCGGCGAATATCATCAGCGGAAAGGTCACACACAGATGTCCCAAATGTCAGCGGAGTTGTCGTCATAGATAAATTCGCAGCTGGAAAGAAATCATCTTGAGCATTATAAAGGTGAAACTGATGAGGCCGAAGTCCATTAGACAGATGAAAAAGAAACTGCGGACACTGCTGAATTTCAATCAGAATTTTTTAAAGAAATGTTAGAAGAAGGAGCCCAAGGCGTTATTATTGACAGCCCAGATGACGATGGGATGACATAACATATGAGTAACACATTTAAGAATCTGAGCAAATAGTTGAAGACGATCACTGCATAGTATATGAAGAACAATTGGTTGAGATTGGTTGAGGAAGACTATCAACCGATCGAAGGAGATATTGAAATGTTCACCGTGCAGGAAGAAGAGCAAGTTGTCACGAAAATGGCCTCTTGTATCGGATCCAGGAATCGATGAAAAAACTCGTCGGACCAACGGGTGGAGACCCCGCGACTTCCGAAGATTTACAAAACGAAGATGGTACGCATGAGACTGAAGCAGTAGAAAGTTCTTTACTAGCTTCCTTAGCCGGTGACAATGCCTCTAGTTTACTCTTTGTCGGAAGGGGTGAAGATATTGACTGCAAGAAGCATGACTTTGAAGCAAGCGTAAAAAATAGGGGAAACATGCAATCCGACAATTCACTATCTGGGCATTGGAGTTTATGCGGATGCCGGTTGAGCTGAATTGCCTTTGCCTACAAAACCCAAAATAAATGATGCGGAAGAGGTATCGGACGACGAACTTCCAGCACTCAGCGCGCCGAATTGCCTGCGGATGCCGAAGTAATATCTGATAATGAATCACCAGTTGCAACCGATCAAGCCGAAAAGAAGTCAACGCCTGCTTCACCAAAAACTTACATGAAAAGTAATTCTAGCAGTGTTAGCATCGAAGTATATATACAATACGAATATGTACTTATATAGATGAGTAATTATTCACATTAACTCACTCAAAAACGATTGTTTGATCATCAAATGGTATTTTCGTGGTGTAATGGAGATTCCTCCCATAGCATTTTTCTTAGTTTTTCAAGGCCAACAACTTGTACTACATAAGCCTCCATAGATGTTAGGATAGGTTAGATTAGCCTGGTTGGCAATAAGCCATGCATAGACCTTTTGGTCCCTCGTGATACCAGATGGAGACCGACCTCTATGAATACTGAAAGTAGACATCATGTAGGATGTCAGCGCTTTTGGCGAATTTAATCAGAGCTGGGAGATCCGCTTTTAAGACGTCCTCCAGGCACTCAAACAAAGGGGCTCCCAGGCATTTTAAACGCGTTTTTGATAATGTTCTGAAGTTTCGTCAACATCCTCTCTGCATTTCCTGCATTTGTCCGTATTAGCAATCCCTATCTTGTACGAATGTGCAGCCAATAGATTATGACCTGTCAGCATACCTATGATAGTTCTGCAGTCCTTTCGCGAGAGCGTATGTACGAATTGAGTCAGTTTTTGTCGGTAGTTCTACACATGACTTTTTTTGCATGTAGTCAGGTTAGTCCACCTAGCTTCCACTTGCCTTTTCATGTAGTCGTCCATTTCATTGTATATTGTATTTAGTGGTTTTGGTATGTCGTTCTCTTGTTCAAAAGGTAGTCTAACAGCACTTTTTGTTATCTCATTTACTATTTCGTTCCCCATAATGCCTTTGTGACGAGGTACCCAATAGGTATGCAGCCTACTGTCTGCGGCTAGCCTTTCTGTGGCCTCCCTGCTCCGTTGAACATTTTTGGACTTAATACAACATGAGCTTATTGCTTTTACTGCTGCTTGGCTGTCCACGTATATATTAATCGTTGAGTTCTTTCTTGTTCTAGTGTAGGCTAGCTCCGCGGCCTTCTCCACAGCAAAAACTTCCGCTTGGAAAATACTGCTGTGGCCTGTGATAGTTTTGAGCAGTAAATGCCCGCTCCCACTCCGTCTAAACTTTTAGAGCCGTCTGTATAGACGTGAAAAGTTCTATGGCCAGGCTTCATGCCTTTGTGCCATCCCTCCTCTTCAATTGTAGAAGCCTCCATAGAAGTGCCTGAAGTTTTTGTTTGTCTGTCAACAGTGTTACTAAATCTGAGTAATTTTTGTATTTATTTATTTTATTTTCAAATGCTTGATCCACTTTATTTTATGCGCTATACCTCATGCTCTGCTCTGTCCTTTTCCCATCCCGCATAAGGAAGTCATTTCTAAGCTTTTATGCATTTCATTATTTAAATAATTCACTAATAAAATGTAGCCAAAACCAAAAAAACTGCGTTCAAGGAATTTAAATCCAATTAGATTTGCTCAAATATTAAATTTTCGTTGAATAATAAATTGGCGTTCAATTTAAATTGAATTCGCCTTGAAGTTTTGGCCTTCCCTCACCTGACCTAGACTTTTGTTTACATATTTGCGTAAAGTCTCCATTACAATTAAATTCTACAATTATGTAGAAGCAGCGCGTGGTAGAGGAGGTCAATGAATTTGCCAGATGAGGATGCTGAAAAATTAGCTCAGAATATTTATGAGCTTTAATTAGAAATATTCGTACTCGGGGAGGATTCAACGGCAAACTAATTAAATTTTTAAACCGCTTCGCTCGGCGCACAATTCGATGACGAAAGGATGCAAATGGCGCCAATTTGAAACGGACAAAAGCGAAGCCACCATCGATATTCCTAATTTGCAATTAACAAACAAAATATTTGCGAATGAGAGCAAGTCAAGGGCGAGGCAAGCGGTTAGTGAGATAAGAAAATCCAGACGGTAAACAGCTTGGCATGCAAAGTAGGTAGATAGTAGTTGTTGTATTTGTTGAATATTTTAGAAGGACTCACACATTTTTCAGTGAGCTGAATTCTACTAATTTTCATTGCACTGCATTTTGCAATAATACTTGAGGAAAAGCATTTGTAAAACTTTGCAGACAACAGAAATCGCAAAGAGAGGGTCTGAGCAGCTGGGAGTTAACGCCAGAGGTAAGTTCAGCAGCTGAAAGTGTTAGCTCCGTGCAATTTCACAGTTTGTTAACTTTTCCGAGTAAAATTGAGACATTTTGAGCTGATTAAACTTGGAATTCAATTGAGGTCGTATTTTATGGTTTTTAATGCGAAAAGTGTTAAAGGATAAAGTTAAAGCCGAAAGGGATAAACTACCTTTGGAAGAAAAAAAATATTTGGCAAAGTTTTCTACACATAAAATTTTTACTCGTAAATGCATACTTAGTTGCGTACATATATTTGTAGACATCTATATTGAAATTCCATTAAAAGTCACCTGAAGATTGTGGTTGTTTACGTATTTCAAAATCATTAAAATTCCTATGTGACGGTATAAAGAGGGGTAAAGCTATTTGTGGGATATTTTAAGAAAATTATTTTTGCCATTTATATTTTCCTTGCCTATTTTTTTGTTTTTTTGCTTTTATTTTTGCAAAACGAGTCGCTGTCTAAAATTTTAAAGCAAAATCATAGAAAGACGTGGCAATTACAACATTAAATTGTTGCTGTCGTCTCGGCTCGTCTAGCTTGTTACCGTTGCCGCTGCCGCTGCCGCTATTGCTGCCAATTCTCTCACTTGACTCTCTCAGTTGACTCTTGGTGGTACTGCTGTTGTTGCCGAAATATTGTGTTTTCCACTGTTTAGCGATAAATATAATTTAGCGGGCGTTTCAAATTTAAAACATGCGGTGTTTTCATGTTTATTTATAATTTAAAAAAATAATATATGTATGTATGTATGAGTAAACGTGCGAGTACAACGCAAGCGAAAAGTTGACAATGCTGCGAATTTTTGCGCCGGCACAATTCAGGCGTGTTTGTGTGCATGTAATTGTATTACAAACATACTATGAATATATTGTTTGTACGAATGTACGCATGTGTGTACTACAATACATATTCTTACATGTGTTCGTATAACTCTAGGAGTGGCTATGTGTACTCGTGAAAGGGGAAGGCAAAGGAGAGTCGCAGTTGAAATATTTGCGACATTTGTCTCCTGCAGAATTTTGAGTGGCTTTATATGTATTTGGTGTTGTTTTGCCTACACCGACAAGGCTTATTTTTTTATGACTTCAAGCTTCTGCGTTCATACATAACAAGGGGAAAAGTAATTTCTGTCTATGTCCCAATGCGCCTGAGGGACTAGGCAGCGATTTTAAGCAGAAAACAAATGGAATGAGGCCAAAATAATACAGTTGGTAGTTGGTTTTGCCAAAGAAAATATATTTGCAGCCAAAAAATTCGTTGGACAATTGACACGAATTCCAAATTAGAAATAAACTACAAAATTTTTTTTTTAATTTCACTTTAATTCGCACGCATTTTAACCGACCGCTGGAAAAAAATTAAATGTAAAAGTTAGTGGAAAATTTCACAAAACTACATTGAGAGCAAAGCATAATAAAAGTGTTAAATAAATTGCCAACGGGTTATAAAAATAAATTCATTGCGAGCAAATGTTTCAAACGTTGCAGATTTGAAATTTTATTATGCACCGAATGCCAAGTTTGTAGCGGTTAATACTATTTGATGTCAACAATAATAAATGTTTGTATTGTTTTCTATTAATTTTGTATTTATTTTTAGTTGTGGTCACCGACAAAATTAATTAAGTTATTATATTTTAATGGTGGTTGTATAGTTTTTATCATCTTTGGAAAAAAAATCCAGGAAAAACCACAACATGCCAATTGATTAAAAGCTTGCAATTTTAATATTTAGTAAATGATGCATGCGTTTTTATAGGGTGTGTGTTTTTAAGAGCTGGAGAACTTAAAACGGTAATGCAACACAGAAACTTTGTTGGAATGACTTTTTTTTTCTAAAAGTAGGCTTTTTTATAATAATCGTCGATGTTTAGATGTTTACATGATAATTTTGGAATCAAAAATTCAGTGAGCATGGCTTGGTAGCAATCGTCATTCATTGTAATAGCAGCTCCTTCTCTTCGCACAGTGGACGAAGTGCTCTGTAAATTTGACAAACAGCTTTTTTTCCATAATTTGGTATTATTGTTTTGGCGTCGAACGATTCATGATGACTTGCCAAACCTTACTGAATAGAACAACAGTTTGCCATTCTCAGCTGTAAAACCATAGTTATCGATATCGATATTTCTCATGCAGCTGAAAAAGCCCCCCATACATGCTTTGGCTGAGTGCGTTTGGGCGTGACTGTTATTCCGATGGTCTCAAGTTCGACGCACATAGTCAATATAGTACATAAAATTATACAATAGAAAAAGTAGTTATTTAGCGATCGCCCCCTGGAAAGCAGTCAAAAAACTTTGGGTAGATTTATGCTTTACAAAGGGGCGTTCTTGCAGCTGTAGTAAAAATATGTTACGACAAATATTTTCTCCGCAGCTCTTCATTCATGCTGCTTAAGAAATTCATGGCGATAGCCATTAACAATATCTCATTGGATAAAAATTTGTACTTATTTTAACTTGGAAAGGCATAGAAAATTGAAAACTATGAAGCCGTTTTTCTCGAATTTAACTTAATAAATATTTTTTATTTAGTTTTTTGAACTATGATGTTTTTCTAGCAAACGAGCGAAATCGTTTGAGAAAAATGCACTCGTCGGTTTTTGGACCAAAAGGGTAACCGTTGCTAGAAAGCTTTCCTTCTTTATATATTTTTCATATAGCAAAGTACCCTAAGGTTTGTGGTTAATTGTTTTTAATACCTTGGGCATTAGTAGGGTCAGCATACATTCAATATTGCATGAACATTTGGTCATCAAAAATATTTGTTCTCTTTGGATACCGCATAATTTGACAATTTCCAGTTGCCCGAAAAAAGCTCGTGTCGCAAGAAAGAAATGTTGCAGAAATTCAGAAATGTTGCAAATATTCAAAGTCCGTCTATGACATCGTAACAGGTGACGAATCTATGCATATGAGCCGGAAAAAAAACTGCAAATGGCCAGTATCAGTTGTTCTAAGATGTGTTCCAGTATGTGTGTTACAAGGCGAGCTTAATCCAACAAAAGTTGTTCGGAGAAAAAGCTCTTCAAAGCAAATTGTTGACTGTGTTTTTCGGAGGATCCGGTCATTTCGCAGCTGCCAAAAGATTTCGAAAAATCAAGGAAAACCAAGCGTCATTCTTCACCAAGGCAATGCGAGCTCTCTCTCTCTCTCTCTCATGTAATGGCTCACACAAGAGAGTTTTTGAGCACTCAGAGGATCGAATTAATGAGTCATCCGTGTTATAGCCCTAATTTGCCACCTAAGGGTTTCTTTTTGTCCCGAACATCAAAAATAAAATGCGAGGTCAACAAGTTTCAAAGCCTGTAGAAGCTGTTGGCGCCTAAAACAGCTCGTTTTGAAGGTATCCAATTCTGACTGGCAAAAAGGCTTTGGAAATTTGTTCAAGCGAATGCAGAAGTGTATTGACTTGAAAGTAGAATATTTTGAAAACAATAAAGCCATTTTCATTAAAATTTTACTGTTTTCATTACTGCCCGTAAACTATAAATAGCAGCCCTCGTAAGCATGTTTGAAAAATGCAGGATTTGAAAAGTTTAATGTTGCCGCAGCCATGCTTTGCTTCCAGCAGCGGCGCAAGACAAATTGTTGTCATATTTCATACAGACTGTCAAGTTTAGAAACTGCAAATATTGCATTTTTTCTTTGGAAAGTTATAATGAAATGAAGAAAAAATTGCCGGCCTTTTGACCTTTGCTTTTTATTAAATCTATTTCAATAACTTTGTGCAATATTTTGCGTCTCTTCAATTGCATTACATTTTTCATTAAGCAAAAACTGTTCTTTCAAAGTTGCTTTGACTCGGTTGCTTTGCCCCTGTGAGGAGAAAGCATACGCACACATACACACATACATACTGCAGAGCACACAACAGTGACATGTCGAAACTTTAACTTTTTTAACATACACACATACACATATCATTTATAATAGTATTGACTTGTGCTTTAAAAAAATTCAACTTCACTCTCCGCTTTAGTTTCGGGGAGTCCGCGCAGCCCCTGCTGCCTTTGCTGTAAGCCACAAATATCTCAGACGCAATTACCATCCAGAATATTTTGAAAAACAATAACAGCATTTTCATTATTATTTGACTGTGTTTTCACTCTTGGACTGTTATGGAGTGCTATCCGCGTACCAATAAATGAGAATTTTGAATTAAATGACCTCGTCGACATGCAAATATAAAATAGATGTCTTGTATAATTTTAGTACATCATACTGGACATATAATGACATTTAATACTAAGTATTTGTTTTTTTTTCTTTATTTTTTATATTTTTCATTTTTTTTTTATTTTTTATATTTTTTAAATTTTTTAAATTTATTCATTTAGTAATCTAAGAATGCATTATTTCTTACAGACTATGAAAACAGATTCATGCTAAACAGTTCAATCAAAATTAAAATAAACCTAAAATTTACTTCATTCATTTTAATGAAGAAATCGTAAAATTTTTTATAGTTTACGAAAAAAGAATATTAGCCAGTATTTAGAATCTAGTTAAACAATTCATTTAGTAACATTTTGAAGCAGTACTTTGTGGAAGAAAAGTATAGGTCAATACGATTTGAAAGCGAATTAAATTCCCTTAAAGTTCTTCAAATCGAAGCTTTGGAAGCATAATAAGTTTTAACCATCCCTAACCAGAAAAAATCATTATTTCACAAGCTACGCTTCCAAAGACTTTGAAAAAAAAGGAAATATAAAAATCGGTTCACAAAGTACACAGAACGAGGTGTTGAAGAAGACGCCGAAATGTCTATTCATCGTCCTTCTCAAGTTTTTGGTCTTTGCCCATCTTGTCTTACGCGCCTATAAAATACGAGGTGTGTTCAAAAAGTATCGTGAATTTTGAATTTTCGCAGGTTAAGTATATTTGGATTTCGATTTTCTTGTGGCGATATGTTGGTACTCATGTCTTTCACTTATGCCGACGAGTTCGGCCTTTTTGAATGTCCGGTTATTTGTTGACAGCTGCTTTGCTTGCACGTGTTTCGGCTCGTCTTCGATTTTTACCTATTCAAAAAGATGGACCAAAGAACCTGTATCCAATTTCGTGTGAAAAACGAAATTAAGTGCGCGGATGCATTCCGAATGTTGACTGTGTCATACGGAGAAGTTACTTTGGGCCAAAGCAACGTTTATCGGTGGTACAAAATGTTCGCAGAAGGCCGAGAAGATGTGAACGACGAAAAGCGTGTCGAACGTCCGAGCATTTCAACAACAGACGAAAAAATTGATGAAGTGAAGAAAATGGTTTGGGCAATCGTCGGATCACCGTTAGAGAAGTTGCTGAGGACCTAGACATATCGATTGGCTCCTGCCATTCGATTTTTTTCAATGATTTGGGCATGAGAGGGGTCGCTGCAGAATTCGTACCGAAACTGCTCAATTTCGACCAAAAGCAGCATCGCATGAACATTGCTAATGAGATGTTGGACTCTGTCCGCGACGACCCAAATTTGCTCCAGAGGGTCATAACTGGTGACGAATCGTGGGTTTATGGCTATGACGTGGAAACCAAAACTCAATCATCTCAATGGAAGCTGCCGCATGAACCAAGACCGAAAAAAGCGCGCCAAGTTCGGTCGAATGTAAAAGTTTTGCTTACCGTTTTCTTTGATTGCAGGGGCGTTGTGCATCATGAGTTCTTGCCACAGGGTAAAACGCTCAACAAAGAATATTACCTGTAAGTTATGCGCAATTTGCGCGAAGCAATCCGCCAGAAACGCCCGGATTTGTGGAAGAACAAAATGTGCGCGACTTTTTGGCCAAAAACAACACACTAATGATGCCAGAGCCCCGTATTCCCCAGAGCTGGGCCCTGTGACTTTTTCTTGTTCGCGAAACTGAAGAGTTTCCCATGAAAGGACGACGCTACGCTACGACTGAGGAGATAAAGACGGCATCGAAGGAGGAGCTGAACAAGATAAAAAAATGAATTTTTTGAAGTGCTCCGAAGATTGGAAAAAACGTTGGCACAAGCGCATAATAGCTCATGGGTATTACTTTGAAGGGGACAAAATAGATATTAATGAATAAATAAATAATTAAAAACAAAACACAAAATTCGCGATACTTTTTGCACACACCTCATACAGCTCGTGCGAGAATTGTAGCCAAATGACTATCATTTGCGTCGAAATTTTGCTAATTGGGCTCATTTAGATTATTTATTATTCAGATTTATTGGAAAAATTTGTGAAAAATTGGGATTGGTCTGAAATAGAAAAAAATTATATTCCAACAATATTTCTATTTTGTATTATCATTTTAAGCTCTCAAGCTTTTAAAAAGACACCCGATATACCTATCAATTAAAAATCCCGTATCACTTTAATGTGCCATAAAACTAATTCGCATTGAGTATTTCATATTGAAAATTTCGGAATTTCGGCTTACAATATAGTAAATTGGGGCTGCTCTTTCGAATTCCTTCATGTTGGACTTTCTTAAGCCGTCTGCTAAATGTGTCTTAACAGCTGTTAAATTTTTGTCCAGTTTTCCCATGTGAGCACCTCCTTGTTTTAACATTTCATTTTCAAAATGACATCAACCAAATCAGATCGCTGAATTCGCACATGAAAATGCCGCGGTATGCGAAATGTCAGCTGATATTAATTCAGTGATGGCATGAAATTCGTTATTTTTTAACAGTGAAATTCGTAAAATTCCACCCAATATTTCTGTTTTTGCAGAGGTTTTTGACAGTTTTAATAGAACTGGAAATGTTGGCCGGAGATCCGCATTTGGTAAAAAAAAACTTATTGGACGAGGGCTATTTCGTACTCAGCGGCTATGTCAGTAAGCAAAATTCCACTTAGAAATGTGCGACCAAGCATCAGTACAAGGATTTCCTGCGGTGTATGGCTTGGTGGCATCATCGGATCCTACTTGTTTCGAAATGAGGAAGCAAAACTGTTATAATTTATTTTAATATGGGCAGGGATTTCAGGTATTAAAAATGTAGAGATCCATTGTTTGCACCTCCAGTCAACTGTGCTAAATTATAGTTTTTTTTTCTTTTTGTATAAAAAAATGTTTTAGAATTTCAATTGGCTATAATTACGACTTCATAGATGTTTGTGTGCATGAACCGGTAAACAAAACGCACACACGCACGCCCATTTATATCGTATTTGAGTATTAAAGCGGATAAGACTGGTTATGCGCAATATTTGTTTTCGGTAATTCATTTTGTAATTAAATTATCAAAAGCAAAGCAGATTGAAAGGAAAGGGATGAATTGGCCGCGCGCGCACAAATGCGCACAAAGCCAGAATGCAAAAAAAAAACATTTATGGCACCAGAAATTTGCTAAAAATTACCAAATGGGGCCGAGGTTCATGGGCAGGTGCCACAAGCGCATACGCCAAGGGGGAGGAGCAGGTCATAAATTATGGAAATATGAATGTTGGGGCAGTTTTGCAAATTATTTCGTAATTTTTGTTGCCGTCTTCTGCTGATGCGGTGACGGTAATTCAATTAAAGCGTAATCGCAGTTGTATCAGCATCGCGAGCGAATGCTCCGACGCGCAACCGACATCAAGCGCTGAGATCTCAGATAGTGTATACCATTTTTTTTTCTTTTTTGGTGCCTTCTCTTAAATCATTTTTAGTTTTGCCGCTGTCGCCATTCGCTAATTACCGCAATTCGCTTTAGAGCGCAAACATTGCTTCCATTCACTCTTGCTTTTGTTAACCTTTTACGGTTGTTGTTTTTTTTCCACTGCAGCCAATTTGAACGGGGCTTGGTCCACAAATATACGTTAATTAATTGTCACTTTTGCAACGCAAAAAAATAGAACAAAAGAATTTCAAGCGAGATAAAGTTTCACGAAAATATATGAATAATGGGGAAAAATGTAGAAATGGAATAGTAACGCAAAAGAATAATTCCATACGGGCATTGAATTTCTGCTAACGTCACAGCAGAGCGCACACCTAGAGCGCAATTTTTAGTGGTGTGACGACAAAGCGGTAGGCAAAGCAAAAGAGTCTCGGTAAGTGAGCTGCATGCGAATTCCAGGTGTACTTAAAAGCAAGGCGCATTCATTAAAGGTGGTGGCACTAGACCAACAACAATGATTTGTACGCTTCACTGTCACGGCAAAGTATTGGCAAAGTAGAAAACAAAGAATGAATTCGCTTTGTTTCATTATGTGGACACGGCGAAAGAAAAAAAAAGCGGATCAGCTGATTGACCGATGCCACCTTTAATATATTCGCCTTGCTTAAAGGGTATATATTTACTTAATAACAATAAAACCAATTGTTGTACGGGAAACAGATTGGAATTTTCAGTGACACTCAGTCAAACCACAGCAAACCTCAAAGATTGTTCAAAAATTAAGAAGAAGCTTAATACGGCTTGTACTTTTATGGGCTCCAGGACACTCCGGTGTTCAAGGAAACGAAATTTTCTATGAACTGGCCAACCGTGGATCACCGGTTCCCCCACAAGAGCCAGAGCATATAATCGGAATCAGTTCAGCATTAATCATGAATTGGATCAGCGATTATGTACGCAATTTACAAAAGAGCGATGGTCTAGTCTAGAACGCTGCAGAGCTGCAAAGTGTTTTGTGACAAGTCCGAACAGAAAACTGTCAAACTTTCTACTAAAACTTGGAAGGAAAGACGTTCGGTTGATGGTCGGTAGTATTACAGGACACAACCCATGGGGTCAGCATATGACCTCCATTGGAATCATTGAGGACCCAATGTGCCTTACTTAGAGCAGCCGGATAATACTGAGCATTTTTTCTGTGAGTGTACTGCCTTTGCTACAGCTGCCAAGGCTACGAGTTTTGGGTTCCGATAGATTCCGTGAGAATGAGTAATATTCATTATCTAAAACTGGAGGGTATTTACAGATTTACTAAGGAATCTGGAAAATTCTCACAGGACTGACTACCTCTATCTCTGTTTTTTTTCCTATCCTTTTTTCTGATACTTTTCTCCTCTCCCCCTTGACTATCTACCCTCTTCCCAGAGCTCTAAATACATACAATGGGCTTTTTAGCCTGAGTTCGACTAATTCAAATTTTAATAGTTGTACTCTTGTCGCCCACTGACAAGCGTTTGCTGCAAAAAAGCGAGTCCGATATATCAAAGGTATTGCAACGAGTATTATGAAGACGGTTGTGACATTCACTGCCTATTTGTGGATTTTAAAAAGACTTTTGCCTTTAATATTTCGCCGGAAAGGCGTGCCGAAGAAACTCGTGTCTTTGGTATGAATGATTCTGACAGGAACAACATCCAAGGTGCGGCTATGCTCACGGCCTTCCTATCGTTGCAAGAAAACAACGCGCACTTGCTGACTGTATGCAGGAACTGATAACTAAAGCTAGCCTTGAAGCCTTGAAGCCGACTAGCCTTGAAGTTAGTGTTGATAACACAAAATACCTCATCAATTAAAAAGCGTCTCCTAAAAACTATCTACCACACAGAAGGGCCTCCATTTGTAGGATAACAACAAGACGCACCAAAAATTGTAAGAAAATTTCGGCCACATAACAATTACATTTATTCTATCTACGCTTCATCTCAACTCACTTATATTCAATCGGGTATATCACACCATATCAAGGGTGATCAGTATCAAAACGGCGTTTTAGTGATACTTGAAGAGTGCCAGATCGGCACTTCAACCATTTCACCTACCTACCAAGGGTGATCAGATTGGAAGTACTTTTTCCAATAGGCTTTTTTTGACGGTTTACCCGTGACTACTGTCGCACTGAATACATGATTTTTTTTTAGTATTCATGCACATTTCATCATGAAAAGACTTACGCCACAACAACATCTACAAATCGTGCAATTGTATTATGAAAATTGACGCTCTGTGAAAAGTGTTCAGCGCGCGCTCAGGCCAACTTTCTCAGCGACAAGGTTCATTTTTGACTTAATGGCATCGTTAACAAACAAAATTGCCGTATTTGGGCTGAAGAGTAACCCGAAGCCATTCAAGAACAGCCATTAAAAACAATCGTTTGGGGTGCCCTATGGGTTGAAGGAATCATCCGCCCATATTTATTCAAAGACGAGGCTGGCGCCAATGTAACATTGAATGGCGAACGCTATCGCGCAACGATAAATGACTTTTTGATGCCGGAATTCAAAGCCCGTGACCTCTACAACATTTGCTTTCAACAAGACGGCGGAGATGCTGCTTGCCATATAGCCCGTGAAACACTGGATTTACTGCGTCGTCGTTTCGGTGAGCGATTTATTTCTCGTCACCAGTGAATTGGCCACCAAGATCGTGTGATATCCCAATTTTGGACTTTTATTTGTAGGGTACGTAAAGTTAAATGCTTTGTGGATAAATCAGCTTCGATTGAGGCATTGGAAGCAACCAATACAAAAGTTATTTACGAGACACCGACCGAAGTCTTCCAGAGAGTCATTGGCCGAATTACGGCGCTGTTGGGGCCAGCATTTGAAAGAGATCTAAAAATAAATGAATGGTTCTACACAAAAATAATAAAGATTTTCAAATCAATTGGAATTTTCGTTGTTTTATTTCAATTAAAATCCGATGCCTCTAAATTGATCACCCTTTATGTTTATATTTCTTATGTCGAATTAACTACACTGGTAGAAATTTTAATTCCGGCTGAAATTTGTGCAGAAATTGAGTTAAGTCTCAAACCAACTGTTCAAAGTAGGCAATCAAATAAAATCAGATAGTACAGCCGATTTCGCTCTATTCAGCTCTACCTTTGTTGAAAATAAATGAGTAAACGTGAAGCGTAAACACAATAATGTACAAACAATTCTTGCGTTAGAATAAAGAATAGTACGAGGGTCGCTTAAAAAGTCCGTGCAAAAATAAAAACTACGTCTTTTTTAGTTTTCGACATAGTATCTTTTTAGGCCTTTACATTTCGTCCAACGCTGTTCTAGTTTGTTGATGTCTTTCCAGCCCAAAAAGAGGATTTATCCAAGGCTGAAAAATAGCCATTCGTTTCTGCAATCTCCTCCTCGTTTGAGCAAAATCTGTTTCCCGCCAGGCATTTCTGCAAATTGCGGAACAAATAGTTATCTGAAGGGCCCGAGGGAGCCATAGTTTGATGGTGACGGACCATGGTTAAGTCCACACGTCAGGAACTATACAAAGAAATGTATTTGTATGCATTACGGGTGCCTTAAATCTCAAGATACAGCAAGAAGCAATAACAGCAATGCGTAGACTCTATTAATATGGATTCTGGCGCGAAGACGGAACTTTGGGACACAGAGAATTTTTTAAGTTGCTATCAGTAGCCACCGTTTTTTGGTACCTTTGGACGAACTCGTAGTTTCATTGTGAATGTCAAATTTTAAGTCCATACTAGATAATCCAGAACCAATAATCCAGACTGCATACAAAGAAATTAGCTGGATATTTTCTTTACCGATGGATCCAAGCATAAAATAGGTTCTGGGGGGAAGAAAATAGGAGGTATGTAACCACAACTGCAGAGGCATGAGAGCTAGAGCGTTGTTGTGATGGAAAAGGAAAATCACTCGACTTCCTCGAATTAAACGAATGCCAAAAACAGAGAAAAGACCGATCTGGCTGAAACTTGTTATGTGTTCTTTCAAGAGCTGTTACTGACTAAACATGCTAGTAGTGCCGGCTTTCTGACTTTGCACGGATTTTCCAAACGAGCCTCGTATAGCTAGATTCGAGTGCTCCTGATAGTATTTTTGAAATTTAACCCGAGTTTGTATTGAATTTTTAGGGAACTACGGTTAATAGTACTTGAACAAACCCCGCATATGACGTTTTTGCTGCCGTTGCTGTTGTTGTTGTTATTACTACATCGATATATTGTGTTTTTTTCTTGCTTTCAGTAACACTCACTCATCTGAAGTCATTCCGTGTCATTTTTTAATATCTTCGAAATTTATTACTTTTTTAATTTTTTTATATTTTTGTATTTTGTTGGCAAGTAAGCTTTTGTTTGATCACAATGCACTCAAATTGTATTGTTTATTGAGCCAAATATGACACACAATGGACGCTTTATTGCAATTACATACAAATGCAGGCACATAACTGAATTCACATCACTTTTCTCGTACGTAACAACTCATCAGAAATCACTTTTCCATTTTTGTCTTTGTTTGATCATTACGTCACTCTATCGCGTTGGCTCTTGGCTGCCTTTCGCACATTTTCAACGACGTCACTCGCACAGCGACTTCAATATGTACGCTGGTACTAGCATAGGCGATCATCGATGACGTCAAACCGCACCTGATTATACATTTCACTAGCGGAAAGTGATCGATCTTTTGTGTGCTCCGAATATAAAACAAATATTTATTTGTTTGCCTGCGTGCCGCTAAAAAATTTCGCCAAACTTTTCGCACAAAAATGCCTATAATTAATGAATAAATGATCGCGAATCTGCCGGTGCTTTGTTGACGCTTTGTATCCGACTGTTGACTAAACCGAGCTGCAGAAACAGATTTCAAAAATAGGTACGCCAGAGAGATACACCCGCAGCGATGTGCTCATACAAACATACTATAGGTAAGAACACATTCATACGCACACACACATACATACATACATACAGATATGTCTGTAAGTCAACGTGAAAGTCACCACGGCCCAACCACAGCAGCCACAACAGACACTCAGCCGTTCCGAAGCAGCTGTGGTCACATTTGTTCGTTTATCTGCGGATCGCACATTTTTATATCTGCACTTAACAGCGCGCGAGTGGCTGGCTGGTGCCTACCTATGTATCTACTCGTATATAGGTGGACTGCGCTATGTATGGATGTGCGTGTATGCTGGCTGTTGACTATTCCAACTCGCTCGCGACAAAAAGGTGAATAGTTTCTATGATCGTGAGTGGGGATCGCGCGGCCGTATGACTCAACCCCTTATGCGCCAAAGTGAGCGGGCCCCTATTTCACGAGGTGTGAGTTCGATGGAAACGTTTTAAGCAAAAGCTGAAATCTACAAAACCGTGACCAATTTCATTATTCGGTGCTAATTATAGTATATGAGGCATGTAATAATTTCCTGGTGATTTCGATCAATTTGCTATTTTATATCATTTGACGCAAAATTAATCACTCTATTTCGTTTTTGAATAACGTTTCCATAAAATAAAATAAAAAAAACAATGATTTTAAGTGATGGAAATCTTTATTTTGACCTATAAAAAACAAGCAATGGAGCGCGCTCATGTGTGTTTATACCGCAGTTGTCTAGTTTTTGAGTCTGAAATACGTTTGACGTACGACACCATTTCCAAAAATTATAACTCTTGCGATAGGTTGATAAATTTTGCGCCACTTTATATTATAATGCCCAAATGTGACTTCACTATTGTGGAATGATTGAACCCTGCACTTGAATAAGATTTATTCTCGCTGGATTCAGCTTATGCTTTTAACGTGAAAACTTATTTGAAAAAGCTTTCATACTAAAGCCCTGTCAGAATTAATATCAAGTAGGGTAAAAAGCTCTGAATGGTTTTCCTTAGTGGCCTATATTGCATCTGGAAAACTGCATACCCGAAATTTTTCTAAAAATTCTGAGTAAAAAGTTTGAAATGTTGAGGAAAATTTGACGATTTTTTTACAAATTTATACACAAACTGCGAAATTTTGCTTTATGTGGATTTTGTTGTAGTATGAACTATATTTTAGTATAAAATTAATTAAACATAAAAAATAAATAAAAAAAGTATCAAAACTTATCAATATGTGTACATTTTATTTTGACGCTGTCGGTATACCCTATGATCTGAAAGTAACAGGAATGTTTGAATAAAACAAAACAGAGTTAAATTTCAGGCAAATTTATTTTATCTCCCCTGGTAGGCAGATGAAGGGATGGCCTTCAGTTCCTTCGTTGCATTCTCTTCGATCTCCTCTATCGACTGAAATCTCCTTCCACGAAGTGGTAACTTTAACTTGGGAAACAAAAAGAAGTCGCACGGGGCCATATCAGATGAATTCGGTGCTTACACGATGGTATTTACTTGGTGTTTGGTCAAATAATCCAGCACCATTTGGGCTCGGTGCGATGGCGCGTTATCATCATGCAAAATACAAGAATTGTTTGCCCACATTTTCTGCCGTCCACTACTAGTGTCTACTAATGAACCGATGGCGCTAAAAAGTGAGAGATGTGTGTCTTACAGTCCTACCAATAGAAGAAAAAAATATGGACTGGTTCCCACGGTTCTGATCATATTCTATACATTATAGTATTTGTAATTGAGGTAGACGTACATTTATGCTCAAACCTACCGTCTTTGTTTTGGTGTGGCAAGTGAAAAATATAAACACAAACGAGGTGTGTTGTGTGGTGAGGCGTACTTTTACAAATGTCATTGATAAACCCAAATATACTAAGTAAGAAATAGGCGAAATATAATATTAAGCGGAAATTTGGAAAACAAACAGGCGATGGTTGAATGATGAACTTTTACTTTCTCAGCCAAGTATTTCAACTGGGGCAAGATGATCAGCAGAGGACTTCGCAGAACGCCGCGCGAAAATAAAGCAATGAGAGTTTCGGAATTAATCGAATCAAATATATAAGAAAATCTTGTATAGGGCTGGAAAACAAAGAGCATCGCAAGTTGTGCCAAAGCTGGGTGATGTTCTGAATGCATCTACAAAAGTTAAGAAATGCCCACCAGATGAAGCCTTAGCTATTTACGTTGATCGGGGTTCCTCGAATAACTCCTATAAGCAAAGGCACGTGGCTACGAAAATACCAACAGGCAATATTTATCCGATTTACGACATTTTGCGATCGCGATCTTCCAAAAAGAGAAGCTACGCTAATACGCAGAGGTGCCTTTGCAACACAGTGACGCCTTCAGGTTCTTTCTGTTTTTTTCATATGCTTTTGGATATTGAAGTGAAAAGTTGTCTCTTAAATATGAAATTTGAATTCCCGGTTCTGAGAGTAGTTCAGATTCAGAAACAATTTTTTTTTATTATTTTATTTTTATATTACTTATGCAATGTTATTTTACCTCAAACAGCTAAAATGGAACTTCAATATTTTAGAAGATATTAACTTTTTTGCCTCTTTCCAGGCGCCAAAACATTGTGCTCTTTATATCGTATACTATCAAATTCAACCGAAAAGTGGCGATGCCAAACATTGCAAATTTTCAGCAGACATGTAAGCATTTATTTTATAATAAAGGGTTTTCCAATAACAGGTGTTATTTTGAATGTGATTGCGCTATCGAGAGATGATTAACGACTTTTTATGGCCGGAATTGGATGGTATTGATCTGGGCAATGTTTATTTTCAATAAGATGGCGCTACGTGCCACACAAGCAACAAAACCATTGAGTAAAAGTTTCCGGACCGTGTTATCTCTCGAAGAGGTGATCACAACTGGCCACCGAGATCTTGTGATTTAACCACCGAGGCCTTGTGACTTTTTTCTTTGGGGCCTTGTAAAAGCGAAGGTCTACGCCAACAGCCAAGGGTCGATTCAAAACCTCAAAGATGGAACACGTGAAGCTATCGAGGACATAGGGTAGCCACTTTGCTATTCGGTTATGGAAAATTTCATGAAAAGGATATTGTCCTGTAAGCGTGGTCGTGGTGGTCATTAGACTGCCGAACGTTGCTTGTTAGCGCACTTACACCTTTATGAGCCTACGTCGGCGATAGAGAAGAGCCAGTTTAAGAGCAATGAGCCACAACTTAACTTTTTGCATCGTCATGTGGATTTTGAGCTGCTATTAAAGATTATCTAAGCACAGGGGGGAAAAATGCACGTAAAAAAATGTTGTTGAAATCACTGATGCAGGCGAAGTTTGATTAGTACGTGAGGGGTTGAACGCAAACCATCAGTCCGGAGTAGAATGGGAGCTCGACTGGTATTAGCTCAAGATACGAAGTTCAATCGGAAAACTAATTCTTGGGAACGCCATTTTTGATTTAACATTCAAACATTCATCATCATCTTCGGCGTCCTCAACTTCTTCATCAGCAGCACGAAATTTCAATTCTTGGCTCGATGTAGAATTGCTTTACAACTGCCACAAAGACCTCGAGTCCCGTCAGAGTGGTTCTTGTACGCCTGCTTATTCAATAGGTGCGCTTAAACTTTTTTCCGATAGGGAGGGCGAACGACGCAATATTTTTTATTTTTCGCTTGTCATTTGTAAACTTCATTAGTATACATTTCATCATGGAACGCTACACACTTGAGCAACGATTGCAAATGGTGCAAATTTTTTATGAAAATAATCGTTCTGTTGCTGCTACTTTAAGAGCATTACGGCCATTTTGCGGTCCATTTAACAAGCCGTCCCGTTTTGGGGTTATGTGAAGTCATTGGTCTACAGTAACAAGCCGGCGACGATTTGTGAGCTCAGAGCCAATATTGAACGCGAAATTGCTGGAATTTCGGCCGCTTTATGCAAAAGAGTGGTCGAAAATTGGGTTCAACGATTGGACTTCGTAAAACGTGCACGCGGTGGTCATGCAAAAGAAATCGAATTTCATACTTAAATGTATATGTTCAAACTCGATAAGAAAAAAAAAATTAGTTAAAAAAGTCAAACTGTTTGTGTTTTATTCAAAAAAGTTCAAAAGTTGAAGCGCTCTTACTGAAAAACCCTATAGTATGTATAAACAATTTTTTTAGAATACTGTTTTTTTTTTTAATTTACGTTTCTTGCTCCAACATAAGTCTGCCACTTACCTACGAAGAGTTCCTTAAAGTAGCTTATAGCGACTAGCCCCGAATATTTGCTTGAGAAATTCTGCACGATTTTCTCAAATAAAAAAATTATTAATAGCAAAAAATATTAACCATCCTAACTTACGGGTGAGGAAAGTTTATTCACCATAAATAATTTAAAAGCCATGCAGGAAACATGCAACATCACTCACTGTGTTTCGACCTCGCTCAACAAAAACGTGCCAATTTGTTATTGATAACAAAAATAATGTGTCGACTTCCCTGTATTTACACCAACATAAATAAAGTGCACAATTTTTTCCTGCATTTCACTATGCAAATGGGTACGAAATGCACGCCCAACATTACATGTTACAGCTGCACGTGTACATGCCACAGGCCAGCTGCCACACGCAGCGCTTCTGACACATCCCACAGACGTGTGTAAATATGTTTGTGTGCGTCTGCTGCAAATATATATTTTTAAAACACAAAATCATTTATAAATCACTATTTTTAGATGCGGCGTTTGCTGCTGTGCTCAAGTGGATGAGAGTGAGTGTGTGTGCGTGTGCCCGCGGCGGTCGTTTATTAGCCTTTGCGGTGGGTCAGTTGCCAAAAGCGGCAGTTGAGCTGGCTGAGCTCGAAGGCGCGGAGTGGCGATGTGTGTGGGCGGAAATTATGGATTTGCGTAAAAGCAATGGACGCATATCAATGAACTCGAACACAAACACACTCACACCTACACTCGCCGAGAAGGAGTGTGGAAAAGCCTACATGTAAATAAGAGATTTGTTTATAATCCCTTTGCAAGTACAAAAAAATACCATAAATAAATTGAAAGCAGTGAACGGAAATATTTAAGCGCAGAACGGGTGCTTTTTTAGTGGTGTAAAATCTTGTTTGTGTAAAATTCTGTACGCCAGAGTATGTAACAAAAATGTTAAAAACAGGTGATTACTTGGACTGCTGGTCTGACAGGTTTCTGCCGAAAGTTGTATACACTTAAAAAATCACCCGTTTTGTACTTATACATGTCTGTATGTATATATGAATGCGCTTATAAATGTGTAAGTTTGTGTATTTCTGACTATCTGTTTTAGATGGATGATTTCATGGCAGTTCTGGCCCCAATCGCAGCGCGTCAGGTGTGACGTCGATTGGTAATAATTCAGTATTAATTTGATAAGGCTACGAGTATAACAGTAAACAAATACCCTCAACTCATTTCATGCGAGTTCCAATTTATGTAAACATCTATGCTTCAGCTGGAAGTCTGCTTTTGTGTCACATGGCAACATATCAATGACTGGTGGCAGGAAGGGCAGCAGTAAAAGTAACAAAATTACATTGGCGCAAGAAAAAATTAAATAAATACTATATGCTTGTGTTGTTATTGTGCTTGTGCCATTATTGTACAAATATGAATATCTGTAGCTGTATGCGGGCACAATATATTAATGAAAAGGGTGGTTAGGGTGGTTCAACTTTTGCGCGATTTTTTCTTCTTCTTATTCTTCTTCCTTGCTTTTGTGCCGTTTTACTTGGCGTCAGCTCTCCTAGCTCGTAATCGTCCAATTTTTCGATCTTGGCTCGTTTCGGTGTTTAAATTCGCACGTTTCATTTTGCTTCCGATCTGCTTCGCCTTTGTATTTTTGAGTTGTCCAGGCTTCTTTCGGACATGTCCATATGACTCTCTTGTCTTTTTTTGCCCAATCGGCGCGATAGTAAGGTTTACACGAATGTATCGGTTTGGCACTTTGTCCGACCCATCTCTGGGCCATCTCAGCATTCTCATTTCTGCTGTTTGAAGTTTTCTTTCGTGGGGCTTCTTTTAAAGCCCAGCATTCGGCTCCGAAACTGTTATTACGTGAAAAGTAAATGTGATGGGAGCCATTTCAAAAAATTTGAGGAACGAATTACACATACCACCTTAAAAGTAATAAAGAATGTGTGGAATAGAAATTCAAATACTCGATCTTGAACTCATTTAAAGAATTTTAACGAAATTAATAATTATGAAACTAAAATAAAAAATATTTACAAAGTATTATTTTGATTTCTTACATAGAAAGTAATTTTTTAATTGCATTTGAAATACTTGTTTGGCCCCAGAAAGGTCCAAATCCAAAAAAGTTGAGAAATAATTAGTCAGGCAAAGTTCTAACGAGTGGCGCATTGGCACTACATAATTTCCTACTAAAGCCAACGCGAAAAATCTTGCAAGGGCGAAAATTTCTGCAAGGAA
>JAYXIM010023432.1:0-55658 GCA_037575425.1 Anastrepha fraterculus | reverse complement strand
TAGGCCTCGGCGGCCAAAAATTGTGTTTTATTCAAAATCAACACAGGCCCTTGAAACTTAACCACCCTTTATATATAATATAAATGGCGCTTACAGCCTTTTTGGGTGTTGGCCGAGCTCCTCCTCCTATTTGTGGTGTGCGTCTTGATGTTGTGCCACAAAATGGCGGGACCTACAGTTTCAAGCCGATTCCGAACGGCAGATATTTTTATGAGGAGCTTTTTCCTGGCAGAACTACAATCGGAGGTTCGCCATTGCCTGCCGAGGGGCTACCGCTATTAGAAAAATGTTTTTCTTAATTTTGGTGTTTCACCGAGATTAGGACGTGCATTCTCTCTGTGAATTCCGAATGGTAGTCACGCACCAACCCATTCGGCTACGGCGGCCGCTGGGACAAACAACTTAGTAAACATAATTTACCAAATGAGGAAATAAAAGTCAATAAAATAGGGGAAATAGTAAAATTTAATGAGGAACTATAAATCAGAGAAGCACTCTGAATTCATGAAAGGGGCGCAATAGAACTTTCAGGTTACAGTGCTAAATTAATTATAATACAATAATAATGGGAATCTTTCGATACTTTTGATTTATAATTTTGGAACTCCACGAAATAGTTTTGTTATACGTCCGCGAAATTATTATAAAGGTACCACGTATTGACAAGTCTTGACTATTTCAGATATTTTATCAATTTTTTATTATATCAAAAACATAGTTTATTATATTACAAAGTCTACGATATGTGTACGTTTGTACGTGGTCATTCTCTGTAGCTGGTAAGCAGAGAGAGAACTTTATATGAACGTTCAAGGAGAGGCGTGACTTTATGCTCTATAAATGAAGCCTATCAATATCATCTTGAAGCCTAATAGCCTAAGACTCGACGTTGTGGTACAACTGAAGATGGATCGGACATATCGCCTATTACACAAATACGACACCAACCAAAGCAGGAAAATAGACTGAACTCCAAGACCAGCGTACTTTTGAATTAATATTCTGTGTGACATTTTTTCAAATGCTATCGAGAAGTCTGTGTAAGGACTAATGCTATCGTCCAAGTCTGACGACAAAGACACGAAACAGTATTCATCGAAAGCAGCAGCAAGGTTAGATGCAGTAGATATGCCAGAAACACATTTTTGGTATCACAGTTCGGACTTATAGTGCAGTACACAACGGAACTGGTTCCAAACTTAAAAATTCATTGGAAACGGCTCTTTGGAGTTTATAATGGCACGGTACAGTATGGTACGGTACGCTATAGTACAGTACAGTATAGTATTTATATTACAGAACAGTACATTAAATAACAGCATATTGTAAAACAGAAAAAAAGGGCATAACATTACTTAACCGGAATAGAACAGTACGAAAGAGTACAGGTTTAAAATTTTAAAAGATATCGAGAAAAACTAATCTTGATTTCAAAAATGTTTGCTAGACCTGCTCCGTTGGTAAGAGTCATCACTTGTTTTACGTTTCAAGGACCAGCAATAATCAGCAAGCATGTTGATGGAGTTCTTCCCTTGAAAACGTTTTTCGTGACTCCTATCTCCTGGTAAAATCGTTCACCCTCATTGTTCATCGCTCATCTGGCCCAGGTTTTCCGGGAAAAAATTCAAATGTGAGTGCAGGAAGTGTATCTTGATGGACATATTGCATTCCTTTTTTTCGTACGCACTCAAAAACTCTTTGTCGACTTCAACTTAATCAGAGCTCTTTTTATTTCCAATGAACTTCTCACACAATGATTTAAAACTTTCCCATGCCCGTCTTTCCGCTGCACTGAGATTACTCGTAAATTTCTCATCTCGCATGAGTTTTCGAATCTGAGGCCCGACAAGGATCCCTAAAATTGTAATAAACTGTAAACTACTATTAGCAAATATGAGAATAATGTGTTACCTCCTTTTAGCTTTGCATCGCTGACTTTAGGGAATGCAACTTCTTTCAGGTGACGGAGCGCTTCGCCATCGACTTTTAGTTTTTTCAAAAACTGCTTCGCATACCCAAGTTTCAGGTGCAGTGGTGGCAAGATAACATTTTCTGGTCGGACAAGTGTTCAAAACAAGGGTTCAAAACATATTTTTGACCAATTTTGTAGAGTTGACGGGTTGGCCATTTAGTTTTTGCATTGCGATTCGGCTATCCCACTCACAAAGATAGCAAGGGTGCTTGGTGTATCCACCTTGCATACCGAACAAAATTGTCAATACTTTTAGGTCGCTTACTGTTTGCCATTTATATGCACTGTAATTGATAAGGCGAAGTATTTTTTCCAAATTTTCATATGTTTCCATCATGTCAATTGCGCATGCTAATGGAACTGATGGTAATATATTTTCGTTGTGTAATAACACAACTTTCAATCCTATAATTATAATAATATCATACAAAATTTAATTTCAAGCTGCAAGTGAGGAATATTGGGAGAGCACTTACTCAAGCATGATCCATCAATGAAAAGTCGCCACTCATTTGATTCGTAATAATAATCCAAGAGGTAGAATAATTCTTTTACATTCGAGCAGTAAACAAGTTTGCCATTCTCTTCATCAGTTTTGAATACTTCTCTGTTAGAAATTCGATCATCATCTTTCCGGAAATACGTAGTTCTGAAGTCGCCATCAACTTAATTCCATTGTTTAAATCGAGAAGCGAGGTTTTCAGATTGTTTTCCCGATAGAAGTAAATCACGAGAAAGATCCTGAAAATCTAAATTTGATACAATGTGTCGTTCTGAAGACTTAGAACCAGACGGAAAGTACTCTTCATCATCACGTTCATTGTTATCAGTTTGATCATCATCAGCAATGAGTTGAACGTCCTTCAATTCGTCCAAGACTACGGGTTTCTTACATCAATTGCAACATCAGCATACTTTATGTGCTTTCGAGTTTTATAATGATGACCGTTTACGTCCGTTTTACAAAAATAACAGTCATCTGGTTTATGATAAGGCTGATGATGCCATATCATCGGAGAATATAAGGAAATTCGACTTTTCTGGCAACGTTTTGATTTATATCTTTTGAATTTCAATGAACACTCAGTATAAGCTTAAAGAAATCGTTGTGGCCATCAACCAGAGCTTTATTATTCTGTACTTCAAACGATGCTTTTGATCCACCAACAAACAACATATGAAACAAAACTTATTGCGATTATCGCACATTTCTTTCTCACAAATTGAAGCAAAACAATAAACCTTTGACGTTTTAATAAGGTTATATTATAATAACAAACTTCAATGTACAGTGTGAACTTAGGTACACTTGCGAGCTTTTTCATATTTCTATTGAAAAAGAAATGCGTGATAATATGTTAGATATTTTCGAAAGTTCTAACCAGTTCTGTTGTATGCAGTACAGTGTACTCTTATGTATACATATATAGTATACTCCAATAAATATTATGTATCTATCATAGAATAACGCATCAAAACACGCCCTTATTCCGATTTAGCGTCAGTTATACCTACATACCAAATTAGTAAAAAAAAATAATCTTAAAACTCACACAACTCTATGAAATTTAATTCAATTACAGTCAAATATAGCTCATTCCACGCAAAATTAAATTTACTATAACAGTAGTGTACTAAATAACATCCTCAATATCGGATAATATCGTAAAAATGATGTCAAATGTTGAAAAAATAGAGAAGAAATAAAAAAATTCCAAATACTTCCGTCTACAGCCTCGTCAGTTATCATTTAAATAAAAATTGTCAACACACTGTCAAAAAGGCTTGTTTTTGTTCTTTCGAACTAAAAAAACAAATTCAAAATCGGATGGAAATTGGCGAAGTTAGGAGTGCTTGTTCACATCAACCTACTAAAAAACTGGTTTATGGCCATAATATGCGATTTTGGGGGTGTATTGGAAATTTCCCCTATATCAGTTTTCTTAGTTTTACTATACCTACAAGTTGTGCTCCATAAAAGTATAATACTCGTATCACTGCCGACTTTAATTTTTATTTTTACCTGTATTTCTACTTCTAGCGCAAGCTCAGTTAAGGAGCGGATGGGAGTGAAGGCATCGAAAAGACGTTATGAAATTATTCAAACCCTCTTTTACATAGTTTTCGAAGTACTGCTGCAGTTAAATGAGTGCATTTTAATTTTTTAATATTTATCAGTAATTTATTAACTGTTCTATATGGAATTCGTTGCGGTTAGCTAAATTTATGCTTACATTTTTTGACGCCTCAATTTGGTGATAAATTATTATAGAACTCAACGAAATAAAATAAAATTCCATTAAAAGCGTCAAAATAATTTTTTGTTATTTTTTCAACCTACAGATGGTGAATATATGCATTGCAGCATTAAGCATTGAATAAGTAATCACTTAGAGTCTTAATCTCGAACAAAAATTAGTTCGTATGTTGCGTGACTCATTCTTGTGAAGTTTGACAAAAGTGAAGTGTGAAAAGAAGAGAAAATGCGACTAGTTGTAGAGGCGAGCAACTGTGTATTTGCAGGTATACGCAAAAAGTAAACGACGTTCAGTGCTGCCGGTCCCCATAAAATGTGGGCAAGGGTCGCAAAGTGGGGGGATTTTGCTAAAAATGTGCTCCTTGGTGGGCAAGAGTACGCTGAACACGAAATATAATTCTTTTTTTTTCATAGCTTTTAGATTTTCTGAAGATTAACAAGAGAATGCCTGGTACTGTTTCAGAACCATAATCTTTGAAGTACACACTCAGTACATCTGTAGATACTCAACGCACATTTTCAATGGAAACGATATTCCTTTCGTTCTATTCTTTCGATATTATCGCACAATATTTTTTTATTTACACACAATAATAAAATAAAATGAAATTTTATTTTTTTTACTTTTTATGTATTTTTATTGTTTTTATTTCGTTAATAAACATTTTCTATATTTTCTAATTTCTTTGATCAAATTAATTCTTTTATTTGTAGTTTTTCAGTCTTTTTGAAATATTTCCAAACGCTTAACAATTAAGTTTTAGTCCGCATTTTGTCTTGATTTACTAATAAACAGAAAATTTAGAATTGACATAATATGCTTTATATTTAAGAAAGTGGTAGTTGGACAGAAGCTTTCGAATCATGTGCACGGTCATAAAAATGAAGGCAATATTGATTACTTCTTATACTTTATCTACAACAACACCCACTTTTTTAATCTAATCGATACTACTTATTATGTTGACCTAAGCTACTAGGTTATTCAACAAGTTTTGCAGTTCGATAAGAAAAACACAATTTCATGATTTGAAATACACTTTATTATTCACAGTAGTCTCCCTGAACACCAATACACTTGTTCCAAAGTCATTCCAATTTATGAATTCCATCCCTGAAGAGAGAATCTGGAAAGGCTGTAAAATAGGCTTCCACAGCTCTTGTGACCTCATCATTTGATGATGAAAAACCAAATCCCTAGGAGCCAGATCTGGTGAATACGGTGGATGTTGTAACAATTCGGTGACACGGTGTATTGTCCTGATGGAAAAATAATTTTTTCTTTTGCAAGCTGGGTCTTTTTGACGATTTTTTTCAGTCGATCCAGAAGATTATAATAATATGCAGTATTTCTTGTTTCACCAGTGTGCAAGTAATACACAAACAGAATTCCTAGCGCATCCCAATAAACTAGTCCTAACACCTTCCTGGCCGATTTGTGCAAACAAACTCGTTTAGGAGCCGAAGAATCGGATTCACACAAGACTTTAGCCTCTTGTTGTGAATTAGTGTTATATAATATCATCCATAGAGATTAATCGATGCATAAAATCGACTTTATCCTTTCGAAAACGATCTAAATGTTGCTGAGACAGTCACAGCTTTCTGAAACCCAATACTTCAGTCAAAATATTGCTTAACTGTCCAATAAGATGCCTATGGCTTCTACTAAACCTCCTTCAGTCACTCGACGATTTTCCAATACGAGACCGTGTATTTTTTCTATGATTTCTGGTGGTGCTGCTGTTTTCAGACGTCCTTGATGTGAACCGTCTTCCAGGCTTGACCGACCACGTTTAAATTCAGCAACCCATCTTTCCTTTGTACAAATGGGTGGTGAAGAGTCCTTATATACATATTTTCAACATTCGTTCATAAATTTCCATTGCTTTATAATCTTCCAAAAATAAAAATTCAATACCTGTACGATACTTGATTTTTTCTAGTATAGAAAATACTGTGACACGCCGGTAATAAACGGCCGGAATGCAATGACAGATTGAAATGAAACTTCACCTACGTTCATATGAGGAGTGAACAAACATAACAAAATAAATTTAGGCTAGTAGCAACACCCTCTCTTATCGAACCGAAAAACTTATTGAACATCGATCATATGTCAGCCATACGAATATGCTAACAACTTTTTTGCTTTTCCCGAACCTCAAATATATAAAAATTGAATGTGTTTATATTGTAATGTTCATTTTTTTTGTATACTTTTTATTATTGTAACATTAAATATTTTTATTTCATTTTCTCCGAAATTTCCATAAATTAGTAATTACACAAAACGTAAATGCAGTAAATCAAAGGTAACATTTATAATACTTAGACGTATATTTTTTCTTATTCGAAGAATTTTTTTAATTCCAAGACACCTTCATAGTTCTCTTCCCAACCAGGTACTTTCTTGGCATTTTCGTACCATTTAGCAACATTGGGATACTTGCTAATGTCGAAGCCCGCAACATCGAATGTGGAAACAGAAGCTAGTACAGCTAAGTCTGCTACGGTCAATTGATCACCAGCCACATAGCTGTTGCCTTCTAGGAATGTGTTCAATAAATCGAAAGCAGCTTCCATTTTTTTGTACATCTCAGGATCAGCGGGCTTTTTAGCAAAGACTTGGGGATAGTAATAGTCAGCGAAGGCCTTGTATAGGGTGCCCATGTCAAAGTACAGGCGCTGGTTGACGAGAGCTTGCTTCTTAGGACACTTGGGGAACAATGAGTCATCCTTGCCGTATTTCTGGACCAAGTACACTAGAATGGCGCGTGATTCCCATAGTGCAAAACCATTATCCACCAAAGTGGGAATGGTGTGTTGTGGGTTGATCTTGAGGAATTCGGGAGTCAAGTGTTCACCCTTACTCAGGTGCAACAATTTCTTGTTGAGTTCAATACCAAGGCTCTTGGCGGCGAGGAGCACTGAACGGCATGGTGCAGAACGGGGTGAATAGTAGAAATCCATATTGTTTTTGTTTTTTGTTTAGGTTTTCAATCTGTTGAAAAAGATGAAAAAATTAAGGTATTTATTTGCATTAGTCGAACAGAAGTAAATTATGAAATATTACGTATATTAATTAGTATTAATTTTACATATGTATGTATATATGTAATTCGTTGTAAAATATTGCTTTCATAGTATTGAAAATTGTTAAGAGAATTTGTTTCAGAAACTTTGCTTTCAGGCCCGGCCCCTGCATTCCACTAAGGTTAATAAGGGTCAAAGTGAATTAATATAATTCTTAGTAGAAATTTATTAGTTAAAAAGGTTTATTTACGCCAAAAAAAGGAGGTAATAATCAACTATGAAAAGTTGCATGTGTATAATTAAAAAAGAAAAACCATTTTTAGCGCTCTCCTGTAACATTTACTAGCTCAGCCAATTTTGTAATTCTGTTTTTTTTTTTCAATCTTTTCTCCAACTTAATAGTTGAATTCTACAGAATCGAGTGTCCACTGTGTCGATTGGTGTAAATTATTATTACAAATAGCTCTCTTTTTCTCATAAAACACTTGGGGATTTTTTCTCCTAGCTAAAATAATTGATTTAAAAAAATGTCGACAAAGTGTCGAATAAGCTTCGGTAAGTATTTAGATTGTTCTTCTATTTTTTTGTTTTTTTTTTTGTTTTCTTGAGCTTACAGTACTCAGTTATAAATTCATCAGAGGCAAACGCCTGTTCAGAGTCTATTATTACAAAAACTTTTCGAACATTTTGATGCTTTCGTTCGCATTGAAAATCAAAAGCAAAAACAGTTGGCGTGTAGTCACACATATTTTATATGCATATGTAGGGGAGAATGGGGAGTTGTGAGACGGGTTTTGTTTTTGGACCCGTATTACTCAAAACCTTAATATTCTGCATATGTCAACGATGGAATCTTTAGTCAATGAATACTGGAAGCTATTGGTGTGGCCTATTTAACAAAACTACAATTTTCCTTAAAACTAAAATTGTATATAATAATATAAAATATAATACAAAATACAAAAATGTGGGAAGTTGTGAGACACCATGGTTTAAATCAAAATGACTTATTTTAGTGATTAGTTCTTTATTAAGATGAAAAATAAAAAAGAAAAGATAATTGTTATAAAAAAGTGTATAAAAAATGCAATGCCATCAATCTGATGATTCGCAGTGAGAACATGTATAATAACCAGTTCGTAAACTGGCACACTTTAGGTGCACAGCTCGATCGCATACATTGCAATGAATGGAGTTGTTTCTGCTTAACAAAAAACAATAAAAACTCAAATTTAACCAAAAATTTCATGATATATATACAAACAATGCATGAATATTGCGAGGTACTTATGAAAGATGCGTTAAAACGTCGAAAAAAACGGTGTCTCACAACTCCCTACATTTGTTGTCTTACAACTCCCCAAATCGTTTTTAACACACTTTTATTAGCTCGGGTTGTATGTATGTATGTACGCATGTATGTATGCATGTATGTATGTAACGGAATCTTTGAGCTTAATTTTCACTGGCTTCTAAAAATCTGATCGACTTGGAATTTTGCACACCTATCAAGGACCGATGACAATGCAATAATTTGATAAAAGTTTTCCATTATCCTTACTAGGATTGCCAGGATTAATATTTTCTTTTTTTACTAGATCTTCTTTAGAAGAGTAAGAAAGACAGAGCTAACGCGCGGACTGCGCATGCCTGCACTCTCCGAGTTACTTTTCCTGATTTCGGGAGTCTACGACTTACTCTTTCGAATTCGAACTTGCTCGGGCACGCGGCACTGCAGTACGAATAGAACGCTAACACGTTTTCAGGGTAGTTGCATTCTCACTTTGTATAGTCTTTACACATGCGTAGATACTACAAGTCTCATACTCACAAATTTACTCTATTCTATGTTCATATAAGATGAAATAATTTTCATATAAGATGTAATTTTGAAATTATTTTACGGAACAAAATTTTGGCAAATAAAGAAGGAATTTATCATTACCATAATTTCATTTATAAAAATTTATCGATTAAAGTACAATTCACAACAAAAATGAACTAAAAAAAACCAAACTGGAACTTTACATCTCGTTTTGATTGTGTCAATATAATCCCCGGTCTCCTTTTTCTGTGCTGAGAGTATCTATTCTGTGTCAAGGCCAATGCTGGCCTTTCTTTGGACATATAGTCGGTAAAGAAGGAATTAAATATAACACAATTAAATCGGACTATAAATCACTGACTAAATGAAAACAATAATTTTCATTCAGAAAAACAAGGCTCGACCTTCAATCAATGATCTATATGGGAAAAAGTATGTAACATATTGATTATGTCAGTATATTTTGTTGTTACCTCTCCGTTTCAGAAGTGGGGTAGCCGTTTCTCAGGCCCCCTCCACGAAACAAATTCTTCATCCCGATTACTTCTTTATCACGGCCGATAACTGCATAGCTTTAGACTCACAGTCGATAAGAACGATCAGTCATAGTCAACTACCTCAGAACAGAAGTATAACAAAAATTAAGATACAAATAGAGTAATTCAAATTAGAGTTAAAAGCGTGGGATGCTTGATATAGTAAATATTACAATCATTCTATTGGCAACTACCTACAGAAGGTTATGAAAGTGAAGCAAAGTGCATCCCACGCTTTTAACTCTAATTTGAATTACTCTATTTGTATCTTAATTTTTGTTATACTTCTGTTCTGAGGTAGTTGACTATGACTGATCGTTCGATTTGCTATTACTTCATTATAGGTCTCTTTGTCATTAAAATTTATTTTCTACTTTTTAGTTCGATTGGCAATAAAAGCGTGTTTTTTAGTTTTTTTAAACTATTTTTTATTTTATAAATGGCCGCGTAGTCATAAACACATCGAACGTTCATGACCAAGTGAATGTGTAAATTCAAAGCTAATAGGACAATTAATAATTTGTATATATTAAAATTTGCAATTTGCTTCAACAACTGATCGAATGTATCGCAAAACAAATGATGAAAAAAACTTACCGAGAAATTCCAAAACACAGTAACTGGAGAGACGCGTCGAATGCGTGTAAATATGACCAATGCTAGCTGAAAAGTGAGATCGCATCGAGAATACTTGTTGACACTTAAAATCGAATGTAAACAAATGAATAATGCCGAAAGGTGACAATGTCTCACAACTCCCTGTGTCTCACAACTCCCTATTTTCCCCTACATATATGGATGTACAT
Organism: Anastrepha fraterculus; assembly: GCA_037575425.1. NCBI lineage: Eukaryota > Metazoa > Arthropoda > Insecta > Diptera > Tephritidae > Anastrepha > Anastrepha fraterculus. The sequence continues at coordinate 45,226 of JAYXIM010023432.1, read as the reverse complement.
ACAATCACATTTAATGTTTACCGTTAAATATGTACACATTTATATCCAGTTATATGTTTAAAGAATTCATTCTTTTATACGTGCATCTGCACATCAACTCGTTTATATCAAAAAATTTCAAAGCCTTCACTAGCCGGGCGGTTTCAAACAAAAAACAAGAATTTCCACTTTCAACTCATCTTAAAAAAATTTTTTACTATAGCAACAAGTCGGGATAATACATATAAACATCTGTGGGTATTTATCAGCAAAAAACACCAGCAAACAGCTGCACGATAGAGTTAAATTCTTGAATATATTTAAGAGTGTAAAGAGTTTCTTATATATAGATCCGATGGCGTCAATGCCATGAATTTTTAATCTTTCTCCTTTTAGCTTCTCTTAAAACGAGAATTTTATCTTTTAACTTTCACTCACTTGACTTCTAAAATTCACTTCAAGCACCTAAACACAACCGCACAGCAGAAAGGCAAAACCCCAACTAGCGCTTCTTTGGCGATTGGACACTTTATAAAGCTTTTAAATCGCCGGCATATTGGCCGACATATGCACATACATATGTGTCTGTATACATACAGGGTTTTCCAAGAAGAGTGGGTCGAAATGGAACAAGAAAAAGTTTGTGTGAGGTATTAACAAAATTCTTTCTTATTTGAAAACTTCCACGTATGTCATTATGTATGACACTGTAACTCGTTCCACGATGCACGGAGTACAGAAGGTAACGTCTACCGAAAACCGCTACTTTATTTTACGCGATTTTGACAACCGAATTACGAATACGTCAAGGCGAATTTATTACAGGTGACAGCAAACACATATAAGTAAAACCCTACATGTATTTGTTGTTGCGTTTGGTTAAAGCATCACGTCAAAATCAGCTAGCAAATGTAAACATACGAATGTAAACATACCAATACATACAAACAAAGCATATCATTTTGACGTAAGCCATACCTACGGCGAAAAATTCAGCTGGGTGAATGCTGTCACCTTAATAAATCCACCTTGGTATGAGTGTACGAGTACACGCCGGCATTTCGTTTGGTTACCTTGTAGAGCAAATCGGCAAAAGCTAAAAAATATATTGTATTGTTTACGGTTAGTTACTGGATTTCGAAAAGTTTCGGCGAAAGAGCAGCTTTGAACAAACTACAATTATAATTAGTAATAATAAATATGTATGCATGTATATGTAGGGGAATAAATATGAAATTATAAATACATACATTTTCAAATTTCTGCTTAAAATATTTGGTGGGCTTACTAAACACCAAATATTTTAAGCAGATTTTTAATGCGGGTTATGAATCAGCATTTTTATATTATTGAAGATACATATATACATATGTAAATACGCATGTGGACACATGGAAGTAGCAAAATTTGGGTAATTTTAAAGTTTGATTTTGCCCTTCTTGCAAACAAAATATTATATATTTGTGTCCCAACAGAAAATAATTGCAATTGGCAACAATAAAATAAATCTACACCGAATACGGGAAGGCTTTTATCTTTGAGTTTTCTTATCGGTCAATTATGTAGTTAATTTGCCAGAATTCGTTTTTGTTTACATACATAAATATTATGACATACATATATTTTTCGAAACATTTAAAGAATCAACCGAAAACAACGCTCGTAAATCTTTAAATTTTATTACACCTGAAATGAATATCTCAAAGTCTCGATTATTGAGCTTTAAAGTACGTTCACATATGCAGTGATTAAAAATAAATCCATACAAATTAATCTACCCGTTCACATATGGCAGCTTAGTTGCAAAGAATAAGAATGCATAATTAATAATATCTAGTAAAAATTGTATTAGCATTATGCCTATAAACCTATTCTCTTTGCATCCATTTTATTTAGTTTTTACTTTGAAATTTTTCTTTACAGCGTAAAAATAATGATCTATTGCACAGAAAACACAGGCTTATATGTCAAAAAGTATGGTTATTATCTAGGATTATTTTATAATCTCGGATTTTGGGTGAGACATTTTCTATGGGTAATCCCGCTTTTTAATTACGGATTGGGAGTTAAGCTCCAAAAAGTAGATTATCTATTTATATGTGAACCTATTATTACTTTTTTCAAATACAGTATTGTTCGTATTATTAATTATTATTTATTTTCTAATATATCCAATACTGAATTTTATTTAGAAAATATACGAGTACTAGCTGTTAGGGCCTAAATAAGGCTGCAAGTGTTGGAAAAGTGTTCATCAGATGCATTAATTTCAAACCAAATTCAAATTTCTTCCCGCTATTAATATATTAATGCCATAATTAAAGCTTAAAGAAAATATACTCATATGGAAGCGCCTTGGGAAGGAAGTATTTCATAAGTGTAATACTGGAGGCCTCAGCGAAAAAAATTTCTAAAAATTTTACGGTATTTTGTTGTCACTTGAAATTCAATGGGCTATAAAACTGTATAAACAGAAATTCTGGATAAAAATTTCAAAGTTTTGATGAAATTTTGAAAAATGTAGTGCAAAGTTTGAAATTTTATTTTATGTGGTTTTTTACAATAATATGGTGTGTTTATAGTTTTGCAACGGTGAGGAGAAATCGTAGGGGCACGCTTAATAGCAGCTAGTTAGGGCGCATGATGAAATGATTTTTAGAGGTGGTCTATGTAGCAGACCGTTATTCGGGTCTGTTCGAATTAGAAAGCAGCGACTGATGGGCTGACGTCACTTGGGATTTGTTTAACGCAATTTAGCTTGTGTTAGTGATATACGAATGCCATTGCATGAGCATAGCAGTGTTGACTTTTTCGTATATCATTAACACAAGGAGTTTTTGTTGAACAGATTCCAAGTGACGTGGCCGTCAAGGTTCCCCTCAACAAATTTGTTTTTCACCATAGCTATTAGCAAACCTTGAAATCTATTATTCTTGCTTAGGGCGACTGTACCAGTATAACGCACTATTTCGCTTTAAAGAAGAACTGCATGAAATATTTCCAGAGTTAAAATTCAGAGTATTTCTTTTCCGTAAAATTTGATTGGAATCGAGTAGTGCTTGTTATTCAGATTCCCATCAACTTTTGTAGTTTCAAAAGTAAAATTTCTGAGACTTTGGAATGAAAAGAATAAACTTCATCTTGCTTGTAATTGGAAATTTTAAACAAGCTGCGGTGTGGCAGTACTACTATATGTTAGTATTATATAAAATTTGTGTAAAATATATACTTAAGTGTACACTGATTAACGATATTCGAGAAAAATCAGAAATTTCACATATGTATGTACAAACATACATGCACATACATATATACAAATTGAAGTAAGCATTGCAAAACAAACCATTTGTTTTTGTAAAAATACTTCTTATCTCATCAGTATAAAGCTCAAAATATCATCGAAGATAAGGCGGCGATAAATGCAAAACTTCACCAGAAGCCTCATAATTAACACTAGATTTACCAGCTGTTTAAATATACCTATTTCAACATTTTTAAATATAAGGAACTAACTCAAGAAACAAAACGAATATGGAAACGAAATACTGTAAGAACAATCCCATTTGTGACGCAAAATGCAGTAATTCTAAAAACATGCAACATTAGGTCAAACGTTAGCAAGTGAGGAATAGATGAAGCAACTGGTATAAATGAACTACTATATCTTGGAAACGCTGGAATAGAGCTGCCTTAAATTACATTTATTTTTAAGATGGTGAGTCATACCATTTGTATGAGGCATAACCATACTCCATAGCGACGAATCTTGCTCGATAACTTTGTTGATGCTTTCGCAGGCAAATTTTTCCTCAAGTGAGCCGAGCAGAGAGATAGCGTGCAGAGAAGTGAGGAATAGAAGAGACCTATTGCTAGGAAAACATTGACATAAATATCATTGTCAATGCACAAAAAACAGTGCCGACACGACTTGCGGCCCGTTGTGTTCGGTGAAAATGAACCACGCGTGGTGCGTTATACGGAGGCCAGAGTGGCGTGGGATAATATCAATTATAATACATTCTTAGGTATGCAGGCTCGATTTTCCAAATAAGCAGAAGGTTTCATTCGTTTTGCCATTTTCAAGGCCTGGTGATAACTATAAAAAATAAGTTCCGCTTCAAAATTATGGTTTCCCCGGAATCATATACTTTGCCCGGAAAAAATGTGGTAGAATAAATCTATTATTGGTACTTAGTCATTTTGGCAGGTGCTGATATAAGGGTTACATACGTTCAGAATTTTCAAAAATTCGATTTTTTTTACTAATTATTATTCTGTATAGTTTTATGCGTATTTCTGTGAAAGGAGTCGAGCCATAGATACAAAGTTATAGTAGAAAATGTAACTGCCCGACGAGAGTTTGATGCGCACAGGGAACTGTGCTTCGGTTGTGGCAGCTGGCCGTTACTACTCGTTTTTCTCGAAACTACTTTTTCCGGCACGGTCTGCGTGATAACTCATACAGTGTTTCATTTTTTTACGTGTTTTTTTTTTAATATTCGAAAGTGTTTTTTCTATAGTTCCATTTTTGAAACAATTATTTTTGTTTAAAACGCCGTAAATTGCAAAATTTTTCGGAATACAAAAATCCGGCTCGAAAGATTAGAACTACAACTTATTTTACAAGATTTTTTTACTGTTTAAGATCCATCAACATTTCAAGGAGAAATGATGCAGACCGTGGAGCAACTTTTTTTATTTTGGTTCACATGATTTTTTATATACTAATTTTTGTAGAGAAAAATTAAAATAATTTTTTTTATAAAGTTTAAGTACTATTTTTAATTATATCCCTTGGTATCCCTTCTAAAAACAGCGCTGCTGGACGTATGTAGCCCGATAACAGTCAATAATAAAAACTATACATATTTGCTGATTCTGATAGTTATATGTTAGCTTCAAAAGTCATGATATCATTACGAAAAGAAAATGTTACATGCAGTAAGAATTTTTCATTTATGTATGTATGTACATATATTGCAACACCAGTCATTTTGACTGGCCTGGTAAATCCAGTGTTAAGAACCCCATTGTTGATGGAGAATGTTGTTGCCGTGATAAATACGAGCTGTTTTGATAGCATTGCTCCGATTGTCGGTGAAATGATTAAGAACCAGTCGGCTTTGCCTTTATTTATTTTACATAGTTTTATATTTTACATTCACAGCACATACCTCTATTTGTTTGCTGTTATACAGTCATTAGTATAATAGGAGAGCCATGAGAGGAGTGTGGATTTGTGTAAGAATAACCATAATAGAGAAAAGAGAGTGTCGTATATGCCGTACATTTTGATCCAACAGGCAGCATCAAGGAAATAGATCAAATAATCATGCATGCATTCATCTACTACATCTATGTATATATATATTTATACATATACAGGGTGACAGGACAGCAATGACAATTATTCAATGCCAATTGTTATGTTTCAGCAACTGTCAATGTTACGAACTACTGTCAGACTATTTAGTTCAAATTGCCATCAGTTGGAAATTATAAAAAAATATTAACACAATTCCAGCTCATATAAATACAAAAGTCCGGATTTTGGCCAAAATAAAATATGTGCAACAAAAAAACAAAAACATATAAATTTCGTTTTTATACTATTCCTATCACCTTGTATGGACTTGCCTCGAATAAATCGAAACGTAAAACTGCTGGATACTCAAATAAAGCGAAGCAAAATGGAGCAGCTATAAGTAAAACTAAAGTAAAATATAATCGATTTCGACTGTTCTTATTGCAGGTCAGATACAAATGAATCCATCAACTATTAAGGGATTAGGGGTCGTCAGAGGCCCGAAAAATGATGATTTTCAATAATTATTTTTCTAGTCAATTGCTTTATTTTACAAAACTAAAAACATAGCATAAATGCATCATAATTGGACTTGACTTTAGCAAAATTTCCAAAAAAAAAAAAATAATAATAGTTGTAAAATTTATCACTGTTTGTGTGGAGCCCGTTTCTCCAGAAGTCCCTAGCGGTAATCATCACAAGTCCCTGTAGATTGATCTAAAATCAATCGGACAATCTGATCGAAGTTTTTTTTTTTTAAATCACAATATTTTTCAGATTTTCGAGAAAATGTCGGCTTAACCGACAATTAATTGTTTAAAAAAATCGAAATTTTTGAAGAACAAAAATCCTTCTTCGAGGCACGAGTTTTTTATGTTTTTTAAAAGCAGTATACATTTTATTGAAATCTACTAAGCGGTTTTTATGTTAAGTTACAATGATCACCAGTTCAAAAAACATAGTTTTGAGAAAAACGCACGAACGCTCCGGAGCGCCCGAGCGCCCTTTGTTAATTGTTGAATAACTCGAAAAGTATTTATCGGATTCACTTCAAGATTTCACACAATATTTTTAAGATATTATACGTTAAGAAAATGCAAAACAAAAACAATCAAATTTTTTGAAAATTCTGACTACGACAACATCGATATATCCCTGTTGTTTTGGCAAGCTGGGGAACGTATGGAAATCGGTCCAGATCTCTCGCAAAGCAAAGTTACAGTCCAATGTTAAATCAGTGTTATTCTATTGTATGCGAAACATGAACAGATTTCTCCTGCACCGAATCGAAAATTCAAACATTTATTAACAAATATACTTTGTATAAGATACCCCAAAAACATAAGAAACCAAGATTCATAGCACCGTACCCAACAAGAAACAGTACCGATTGGGATTGCTGGTCTTAAGTGGCGTTGGTTCGGTTACACACTCCGCAAGCCCGTGAACTATATCGTAAGACAGGCGTACCCCAATGTTCCAGACGACCTAGCGCAGTTGCGAAAACCTGGTGCAGAACCATCGATAGGGAACTCGACGCTGCAAATTACAACTGGTATCATATTTGCTGTGCAGCACCAAATAGAGTGCGAGTTAGCTCTGCTGTACAGGTCCTATGCTCCACGAGGAGATCAGAGCACTAGTAAGTAAGTAATGGCTGTAGAAGCAGGTTGTGAAGGAGATATTTGACGACTGGGTTAGCTCACGACGAGGGTTCATCAAACGACTGCTTCACATTTTGCATTTTTTTCGGATCTCACAAATATTAAGAATGAACTTCGAAATAAACTGGAAATCGAAGCTTTTCAAAACATAATGCTTGCAAAAGAACTGTTGGAAAGTATTTTAGTGGGCGAAATATAATATGAACCTCTGGAGAATGGCTAAATTTTCGAGTTTTAAACCAATAATTATTTTTTTATTTCATTCAAATCAGTTGTTTGTGATAAGTTCGTATTTAATTAGTTTGTTTTTATTTTTTAGCCCAAGGCGTATTCAGACTAAACTTGTTTTTACGAATTGCATAAAATAATGCATATACATATGTATACTTGTTTGATTGAACTTAATATTTTGTTATGAAATTCACTTAACAGATATACATTACATAAATACAGTGAAACCTCACTTGGGCGGACACTCACCGTCAGTCAGCTTTTGTCCGTCCAAGAGAGATGTCCACTTTTCTTGGGCAAGGTTAACAAGCCAACCATTTTGTTGAGCTCGAGGCCATGAGATGATATTTCGGGAATAACGCCGCATATATTGGACCGAGTGCTCAAAAATTGGACCAACGCGACGGCTTCAAACACTGCCAGCGATGCCTAGGCGCCCAATTGAATAACACTGTGGAACAAATTCAGGTTAGCAAAAGTTAGGTCCATTCTGAGAGTGGCGGGTGAAAATAGAGGCGAAATTAGAAGACCCGTATCGCGGCGTTTGTTTATGTTAGTTCGAATTTTTTTTTAATCGGCCTTCGAAGTTTGCAGTCAAATGCCGATTTTCAGTATATTGTTTATATGGTTTTTTGGCTATAACTCGTCGACTAATTGATATTTTTTCAATCTGTAAAAGCCAAATTATTCCTAGAGACCTGTGCAATAATTACAATTTTTGAAAAAATTGATTTCGAAAATTTTTATGGTACTTATGAGGCAAAATGTTGGAAAAATTATTTTTTTTTCATGTTTTTTTGAAAATATTTTCAACAAAACTAAGTCTTTTTTACATTTTGTGTGGTCTATAATATGCTTCTCAGTTTCTTAAATAAATGTAATTTGAAAAAAAATTGTCTTAGTCGACAATTTGCGCTTTAGGCATACAGTCATAATACAAAACTTGCGTTTTTTGAGCTTAATATTAATTTATTTCTCATTTTTTATTTACCAATTTTGTTCAGTGTTGGTTTTGAAGAAACATAGAAAAAGAAAATATAAAAATATGGAAAAAAATATAATTTTGAAATGTTAATAATGAAAAGTTTTAAGTAGAAAAATAAAAGAAATTAAATTAATAATTTGGCCAGCTGCCGTTTAGCAGGCGGCTGTGGATCAACATCACTGCTCTCTCTAATGTCTTGGTCATCGTCATCATCATCAGAGAGATCGATTATTTCGTCCAACAGATATTCTGGATTTTCATCTGTGTCTTCCCCTTCTTCCTCTGTTTCCTCGTCTTCCTCTTCTTCAAAGGTGTTTTTATACCACCAACAAATTTCAGCGAGTATCGCATCTGGAGATTTCTTTCCTCTGTACCTGAAACGAAAATAGTTTTCAATCGTTAACATGTTTAAATTGTGCACTCTGACCAAGATATTAGAAAAATCTAGGAATTCAAAATATGCACACTCTATAGTTACCTTATTTCAAATGGAAGCGCAGTTTGGTGATGACGTTCGCCTTGCTCATCAGATTCAGTTGGCAACTGTTGAGCGAGTTTTTCAAGATGCTGATGCAAGAGATGAATTTTGTATGACATATTAACCCCAATTTCAGCGAAAGCTGCCAACATGTTTGCAACAGATTGCCTGTAGTTTTCTTCACGTTCTTTACCCAAAAGTCCTTTGATGACTGCTTTCAATGCGAGCCATCCATTTAATTCTCGGTCTGTCAGAACTTGCTCAAAATCTTGACGACTCATTAGTTTCCGTATGTCGGGACCATTAACAACCCCTTCCTGAATTTTGGCCTTACTTAGTCTTGGGAAAATATCTTTCAAGCGGTTGAATACTGCTGGTCTTTTTGCGATACATTTCAAAAAATTTTTAGCAATGCCAAGTTTAATGTGGAGCAACGGCAACAAAATTTTCATTTCAGAAACAAGACTTTCGTGTAGCCTATTGTCATTAGGCCATTTTCGCCCAATTCGACTACTCCAGTTATGTTGTTTGTACTGGTTTCTTCCTTTAATACCTTCTCCGTATCGTGAATCCCAATCGCACAAAAAACACGGATATTTTGGACGGCCAGATGCTGTTAAGCCTGTAATCAAGGAAACTACTTTGAGGTCGCAGCAAATGCGCCATTGGTGTTCGTTATATTCGACTACTTCCAGAATGTCTTTCAATTTATCGAAAGTTTCACTAGTGTCAGTGCTATACGCAATCGGAACAGAAGGCATTCTATTTGTCTTGTGCAAAAGCACAACTTTTAAGCTGATTAGTGAACTATCGATAAAGAGACGCCAATCATCTTTTTTATAGGTTAACCCTATCGCCTCCATTAACTTTTCAATATCGTTGCAATAAGCGAAATTTTTTGCATCATTGACATTGAAGAACTTTTGTAACTCTTTTTGGCGTTTTCGATATGCTGTTACTTTTGTACCTTTCGTCAGCAAATTATTTCCTTTCAAAAATGACGCCAGTCGTTCTGATTTTTTCTGAGTCAAACACAAATTTGCAACAATTCCATCCAATTGGTTTTGTGTTATTAGGATTGGGTCCTTTGATGTTTTATTTGATGTACCTTCACCAGGGTTGAATTCTGAGGAGAAATCCATGGGTGTGGCAGGGGTGGTTGTAGTACTGATACCTGTTTGAAGATCAGTACTTCGGTATGTTGGTACTGGAACGAATTCTGAGTGCGGTAATGGTAATTGAACACTTGACACTGCTACATAAGTTTTATTCTTTGTTTTCCTTCTATTCAAAGTTTTATTGTAGTTGGTACATCCATAGCAATTTTCTTCTTGATGTGGGCTATTATCTGACCAAATCATTGGTACACCAAAAGGCATAGCCTTCTTCTTTTCACTTTTCCATTGCATAAGAATTGAATAGCAATTAAAGCAAACTTTTTTAGGGGCATAGTTTACGTCATTGATAAACTCTTGCGAGAAATATTGTCTATAGATTTCCAAAAAAGAATCAGTCACATTGCCGCATTTTTCATCGCTTACTATGAAACGTCCACAAATATTACAAAAATGGTTCATTTTACATGTTGGTTCCGACATTTTTAATACAATATATATTATAGAATGTTTTTTTTGTTAATTTTATGAAACTGATACACTTAACTTCAATCACTCAATAAATGAAATAGGTTCCAAAAGAATGAATAGCAAATTTTATCACGACCGAGCGAAAATTAAAAGACATCAGCTTCGGCTGAGTTTCGAGTCTTAACTGAATCTTTATTTTTGAAATTAGTTCGCATGCAACACAAATGTTTACAAATATTATTTTAATAGCTATTGATTGTTCCTGGAAATTCCCTTTCTTAATTGTATTCTGGGAATTTCCTTTTCCTTAATTATTTTTGGAGCATGCTTTCTTCTCGGAAAATCCCTTTTTTAATCCATACTTAGCATTTCCTTTTCTTTAATTGTTTTTGGAATGTTCCTAATTCTTGAAATTTCTCTTTTTAATTACTTCTACCGAAATCGATATTTATTTAATGGTTTTGGGGATTTTTAATTACTATGTGTTTACTAGGAATTTTGGGTTTTTTTACATTAGTTTTATGTAATGAATGTGTGTATATCGCACAAATTTTCGACTGATACTATATTTTTTTCCATGATATTTATGTCATGGATTGAAAACTATATTTTAGATAAGAAAAAAAGCGAAAAAAATGAGTTGCTTGCCAGATATTAAGAAATAATAAGGAAAACGTTAATTTTTCGAACATTTTGTGACTTTCGTCAAAGTAGCTGCCAAAGTATTTAATCCCGTAATTTTCTTTTCAAATTACATTTATTTAAGAAACTGAGAAGCATATTATAGACCACACAAAATGTAAAAAAGACTTAGTTTTGTTGAAAATATTTTCAAAAAACATGAAAAAAAAATAATTTTTCCAACATTTTGCCTCATAAGTACCATACAAATTTTCGAAATCAATTTTTTCAAAAATTGTAATTATTGCACAGGTCTCTAGCAATAATTTGGCTTTTACAGATTGAAAAAATATCAATTAGTCGACGAGTTATAGCCAAAAAACCATATAAACAATATACTGAAAATCGGCATTTGACTGCAAACTTCGAAGGCCGATTAAAAAAAAATTCGAACTAACATAAACAAACGCCGCGATACGGGTCTTCTAATTTCGCCTCTATTTTCACCCGCCACTCTCAGAATGGACCTAACTTTTGCTAACCTGAATTTGTTCCACAGTGTAATGAGATATTCCATACATAATATCTTGAATAGAGCTTCAAAGTAAAGCCAGACTTATTTTGTATAAATTAATTTTTCTGTCGGTCTTATCTGGTCACCTCATGTGTAATACAATATTAGTTAGGGGGAAAAGAAATCCATTATTTTTGTGTAAAATTTTTGCGCAAATGGCTGAAAACTATTTTATGGTCCATCTTTAGCTCCTGGGCGATGCTATGACTACTAAAATGCGGGTCAATTGCAGTTATTTCTGTGATTTTATCGACATTATCTTCATTTTCCTTCACACCAAAAATGCCTCAACGGAATCGACGAAACCTAAATTGCACGTAGTTATCTGTTACAATATCGTTGATGCGGCCCGACTTGCATTTTCGCCAACTCTAAAAAGTACCAAATTTTCTCTTTGCTGACTTCCATTGTTAACACCCACCCTATAACTCACAACTGAATGAATGAAAAAAAACACAGCACAATAATTTTTTTAGTGCGAAATGCCACCTTGACAACGAGCATAAACTTTAAATTGTTAGATCGATACTTTACGTGATATCGATCATTACAGCCATCTACCGAGTAAATAATGTATTTCTTTTCCCCCCAATCTTATATTATATATGTATACTCGTAAAAGTAGGCACATTCATGTTTGACATGTTTGGGCCGAGCTTGTTCCTCTATTTTCAGTGGGTGTCATGACGCTTTCAACTTATGGAGTGCTCTACGGTTGCATACTGCCCGTAATGGCAACTGTTTATTTTGGGAATTTATTTCATGACTTGATCACAAATGGCTACATATGCAACTCGTATGTATGTATAGAAAACAGCTGTGCTATAAAAGCTACCACTTACAAGATAAAGACAATAGCGCCAACACAGAAAGCGACTTTATTTTTACTACAGTACTATCTCGATAACCCTTAATGTTAGGGGTCGTCCGGATTATGGGGGTGCCCGGATTATAGATGATTTTTTTTTTCAACTAAACGTTGTTTTTTTGAAATGAACATAACGCAATTCAGATATATGTATGTACATAAATAGTTTTATTAAATACAGTACAATCATACTTACATAATAATATGTACATCTGTACATAATCAAACATTTTTTTTTTATTTAGTATGTACTATTTCAAAAAAATTATTAATTTTGGTCTGCTGCGAGTTCGCCAGCAACATTTTATCTGCAGTTTCTTTAAATCGTCTTAAAACTAAAATATCCATAGCCGAAGCGTCAATTTGTTCTGCCCATTGTATAGCCTTGGAAAAAATATTTTTTGCTTCACCGCTACTTTTAGTATTTACCGCTTCAACTATGGTGCAATCAGAATCAGCTTCTTCTATATTCTGCCCTATCGCACAATCCATCGTAGCAAATCTCCGAATGTAAATGTCCGCTCCGAATCGGAGCAATTTTTTATCATGCAACCCATGTGAATTCGAAAAAGATGTTGCCATACGCGAATTTTAAATTTTGACATTTCGAAATCAAATGTTTTGCAATAAATTAAAATTTCAATAAAGACAAGCGTAAATAAATTTAATTAGACTGCAATATATATTGGAAAAACAAAGCTTTTAAGTGTTATGGCTTCTTCGTTGATATTTTCTATAATGTTGGTGGAGGCGGAAGGTGAAAGAAGTAGAGCGAATATGAAAATTCAACGAAAAATATTAAGGGACGCAAGCAATCCGCTCGATGTCGAGGACACAATGTAAGTATAGGAATAACTTCATAACTTCATAGGTTAACTTTATTTTATGAAACAGGTTTACTAAAAATTACCGCTTGAATAAGGCGGCGTTTTTGTACGTCTTAAGTGTCCTAGATGGAAATGCACGCTCAATGAGGTCGTGCTCCATCTCTTCGCTCCAGCGTTTGTCTTCCGTATTACGTTTTTTTGCGGAGGGTGGGTACCAGCATGGAGTGGGAAAGGACTTTGACATTCCCATGGTTCAATCCACATTTTGTGGCGTATTAAAAGACGTGTTACACACTCTTCAATGTCACCTATGTCCTCAGTGGGTGAATCTGGATTTAAGCAACGAAGAAAAAAGACAAGCAAAGATGGACTTTTATCAAAAATATGGATTATGTGTATGCGATTTTATGTGTAGACGGAACACATATTAAAATTGTTGCGCCAGCTAAGGACAAATTCCTGTATTTTAATCGTAAAGGGTACTATAGCATCAATGCTATGATTGTAAGTCTTGAAAAAACTGATATTTCAAATATCTTTCTAATTTTTTATTTATTGCAGATATGCGATAATAAAATGAGAATTCGCTACGTGAATGCGCAGTATCCTGGCAGCAACCACGATGCTCATATTTGGAACGTAAGCAGCGCGCGAAATTTTTTTGAAAATAAATACCTAAACGGCGAACGAAACACTTGGCTTTTGGGTATGTGCATACACATATAGACCGTTTGAATAATTTTTTGCTAAAATGATTTTATTTATTCCACAGGAGACGCTGGATATGCTCTAGAGCCATGGTTAATGACACCTTTTCGTTCACCTACAACAGGAAGCGCCGAAGGAAACTACAATAAAATACATGCAAAAGCCAGAAATACTATAGAAAGGACCATAGGTGTATTTAAGAACCGATTCAGATGCCTTCTGGGTGCTCGTGAGCTTTATTATGAACCCATGAAGGTTTGCCAAATAGTGAACGTTGCCGCAGCATTGCACAATATTTGTATCCATTATCGCGTGGTTGATGATTTTTCAGAAAATGTTGAAGAAAACCATTTTAATCAAACGTGTGAACCTTCTCCTTCAACATATACTGATGCAGCTATTCGGATAAGGGAATCTATATCTTCAACATTAACACGACTATAGTATTCAATTAAAAAATAGCAAGACTTACATATATGTATTATGTATTATATGTATGACTGTTCTTTTTTGTTTTCCGCTAGCTTCCTTTTAATATAAGCCTTCCAGTCTAGCCATACCTAGTAAATACGATATATAAACATATATACATACAAGTAAGGCACAGTAAACATTTATAGTTTTCAATAAAAAATGTGAATTATTATTTTTTTTTGACAACGCTTCGAGGCTCTTATTCTCGACTTTTAACATTTGTTGTTTTATTTCATTTTTGGCCGCATTCAAGCACTCCATGTTTCTATGGTGCCTACGCGTTTCTTCCAGGTCGGCGGCTTTCAGGTCGCACATTTTTTCCAGTGCCGAACACATTCTCTGCATAGTCGAAGCGAGATTGTCTAGCTTCATATCTTGCTGTTCAAAATGCTGCAGACTCTTTGCTTGGAAGTCCTTTTGAAGCGCTAGCTGCTCTTATAGAAGATCTGCAGTACTTGTACCGACTCGCTTTTGGACAGTTGGTGCACGTCTCGTGAACGAATGACTGCAGTTATCCGACAGCATGGATACGTCCGGATCGGGTCCACTATTCTCTGCCTCGACAGTAGCAGGTAGTCCCCCACATACTGTGCCTGGGATACCGTGTGTGCTGGTCTCTAAAGCGGTCAGTCTGATTACTTCTTCTTCCATCTCATTAAAGTGGTGCTGCTTATATCGGCCACCGCCAGTTGATGTTTTTGCCTCTTGTTTTCTGACAATTTTCGCTTTATATAAGCTTTCCAATCTAACCACACCTGAAATAAAAATATGTTGTGCAAACGGTTAATGTACTTATATACAGCCCTTTATTACCTTTTTCCAGCTTGATACATCTTTGGTTGGTGGGCCTATACTGTTAAGCTGCTTCGCAACATTTTGCCAAAACTCGGCTACCTCTTCCTTCGAGCATTTGGAGAACCCCTGAGCAATTTCTGGCTTCTCCTTTATTAGCTCCAACAAACTGGCATACTGCTGACGTGTTGTTACAACTTTGTACCTGTAAAAATCAAATAAAAGTTCATATACTTAAAAAATTCCTTTTTGTTTATAGTTCAGTTAATATAGGACTTACATTTTACAGCTTTCGTATTTTTCTCCTTTTAAATTTTCTTTTTATTACTACTTCTAATTTTTGTCCGTTAGTCTAACGTTGTCGTAGAAAAATTGTACGAAACGGTAAGATTTGACGTTACGAGTGTATTCAGTGAATGCTACTCTACGAATTTCGAATGTGCGTTCGGAGCTATTCGAATTGTATAATTAAAATTTCTTAGTTTCTACGAAAAACTGTCTACGACGGATTCAATGATAGGGCTGATTATTATTTTCCTTCACAGACTGTACAATTTCCTGATCAGAAAAATCGTAGTCGAATTCATCTATTCCTTTCGCCCAATTATTTATGAATTCAATGTCATTCTGTGAGTCTGGATTAATTGATGCGATGATAGTTTGAATTTCATTCAAATCTGGATTATTGACTGTAAGTTGAGCCAGAGGTATCGAATCTTCCTCGGTCCATTCTTCGCTGTGACTGCCCAACAACTCCTTCCAACTGTGTACAATATTTTGTTGTGATATACCTAACTATGCATTGTTTAAAAATGTAACAGCATTTCGCAGCGTAAAGTTTTTTAATGCAATTCCAAGATCTGTATTGTCCGTAATGAGATGATTTAAAAGCTGTTTTCGGTAAGTGACTTTTATATTTTGAATTAAATCTTGATCTAACGGCTGTATGACTGCTGTGCAATTAGGTGGAAGAAACACAATTCGAAAATTCGGATCCGTTCCAAGATCTTCCGAACCTACGTGGCATGGCGCATTGTCAACTAGTAAAATAGCCTTTAACGGTCTATTATTATCTTTTAAAAACTTTTTTACGTTTGGTATAAAATGTTTTCTGTACCATTCTGTAAATAAATATGTCGACATCCAACCTTTTTACTTGCATTATAAATTACAGGCAGATCAAAAATTTTAAATGATCGTGGATTAACTGATTTGCCTATTACCAACAATGGTAAATTATGTGTGCCAGAAGCGTTACAACAAGGCATACAAGTTATACGATCTTTCGAAATTTTTCTACCGGATGCGGATTTTTCGTACGAGTGCACCATTGTTGTTGTAGGAATAACTTTCCAAAAAGCTGCAGATTCATCTGCATTATAAATCTGCTCATTGTCCAGCTCCATTTCTTCAATGATATTTCTAAGTTTCTGCCTAAACGGTTCTACTGCAGAGACATCACTCCTAACTTTTTCACCACAAATTTTTAATTTTCTTATGCCATGTCGTGCTTTAAACTTTTCGATCCAACCTAGACTTGCTGTAAAATCGTTTTTGCCAGTTATTTGATTGTAGAAATATTTTGCTTTGGTTTCAATCATTTCGGTTGATATAGGAATATGCTGGTGCCTCTGTTGGATAAACCAAGTCATTAAGGCCTCCTCCATATCAGCATGTTCTCCAAGCTTCATAGTCTGCCTTTTTTCTGAAAAGTGTCACTAAGTTAATTAATTGTAAACTAAATTTAATTAAATGTTCACTAACCAGGTTTCCGTTCACATTTAGTCGCGAATTTTCTATTGGCATCACGTTTCTTTTTTATGTCAAAAACAGTAGATTTGTTGGCACCAAATTCTGTTTCAAACCATCTTAATGATTTTCCTTTATCAAGGAGATCTAAAATTTCACTTTTTTTTTTTAAGAGTAAGGGTTTTATGAGCCCTTTTATTAAATTTTCCACTGCTCATAATAATAATGTCCACTCAATTCAGTTTGTCACTAAAGAATAAACACAACGCGTGATTTAGGCTGTTGCATTTCGTATACATATATTGTTGTTAAAGTACCGCTATTTTACGAAAAACTCACAAAGCAAACTAAAAATTAAAATTCATATGTATGTACATATGGCGAAGCAAGTTTGAAAAATGTCCGGATTATAGAGTAAAAAATGTTAAACTGTCCGAATTATCGCAGTTGTCCGGATTATAGATGTGACCGGACTACCGCGTGTCCGGATTATCGAGATAGTACTGTATTGGCACAGTTAGTTTCGAGCTAACTAATAACGGTTTTGTTAATGCAGCGTCCTTTTGCGGAAGAAAATTGTAATTCAATCAACTTACTCTATATCCGTCGACGAACGATTTTGTATGAGATAATAGTTTTTTAACAAAATATTGTTTTCATGTGAGCAATCAACCGCAAATTTAAAGTGGCAGACTACGCTTTTCTACTAAGAAAAAATATGCTATTGATGCAGATTATTTTACTTGAGATTCTCTATATATCGATTAGCGCACCACCTGTCAGCTGGTTTGCTTATCCAGATATATGTTAAAGTATATAAAGCACTTGGCTTGTGTTTAAGTTTTGCAAATTAAGAAATGAAATATGACGGAGTAAGAAAGAAGAATTTGGAAAAATTTTCATAGGAAATATTAAAATAATAGTCTCTTTCTCGAATCGTTGTCGAGAATAAAAATAGTCTTACGAATGGGTTGAACTTTTTTCTTACATGCGAGGGGCTCGTTTGAAAAGCCTGTGTTAAGCCAGAGAGGCACTACTCTCGCGTATCGAAGTTACGTTTAGTTAATAACAAGGTGGATTTAATAAGGTGACAGCATTCACCCAGCTGAATTCTTCGCCGTAGGTATGGCTTACGTCAAAATGATATGCTTTGTTTGTATGTATTGGTATGTTCACATCCGTATGTTTACATTTGCTTGCTGATTTTGACATGATGCTTGCACCAAGCGCAACAACAAATACATGTAGGGTTTCACTTATATGTGTTTGCTGTCACCTGTAATAAATTCGCCTTGGTTAATAACCAAGAATGATAGAAAGAAGATTGCGCCCATCAGAGAGTACGTTACGTCACATTTGCTGAGTTGTGCAGTATTGCCAACCATTTGCTCTTCGCAATAAATTTAGTACTTTTTTATACCGAAAATGCGAAAATTTTGAAGTTTCGTGTTTGTTTCTTTTTTTTTTAATTTAAAGCTACCAAAACTTTGGGTTAAAAAAAACTGTATTATTATACAAAAGAAGGTTAAAAAAGGCCACTCTGAGAAGATTTTAGCGCTAATGAGAATTAGTTGGTTTTTATAAAATTTGATATTTTGAAAGTGTGAATTTTATTTTTCGCTCCTTTTAAGGTTATGGAAGATTATTAAATGCCCCTCTCTCAACTCTTCTTAAGATTAAAAACTTTTTACACATTTTAAAAGGCGTTTGAATTTACTGAATGCGGATTAAAACCATAGAGGTGTAATCGTTTCTTCCGGCCATCAATCCTTAGTGGGACATAGGGCATCAAGAGGTGTATTCATTATAAAAATAAGCAACAAAATACCAGAAAATACTAAGGAACCATACTGACATTTTTACAAAAAGAGTACCTTATCTAGTTACATAACTTCAAATATAGCAAAAAAGTCGTTCCCTTAACAAAAGAGTATCGCTTAACAAAAAAAACCTCATAAATTAAATTGTACATAAGCATAACACATTTATTTAAAAAAAACGCACATTTTAAAGACAATTTGTCACGCATACAAAGCTCATTAAGTGATTCAATAACAATTTGTTGGGTTATTTTCTTTGAATGGGCATTTTAGTGCGCTTTTATATCAAAAGCTAGGCAGACTGCAGTAGCGAGAGAGAGATTTGACTGCCGAAAGCAGAAGAACACCAACAACACCTGCAATCGCGGGCAATGCCACCAGATGTTAAAAAAAGTAAAGCTAAATAAAACTGAGTGAATTATTTAAATAATTATTAAAAAATGTATAATTTACAAAATTATAAATATGATATTTTAATTAGAACAACTAGAAAAATGTCATGAAGAAAGAACTAAAACTCCGAGACTAAATAACAAAAAAAAAGTGCTAAAACAACTTACGAAAACGGTAATCTGGTCATACTGACAAGTATTGGCTATTTTATTTTATTAATTTTTATTATATCAAAATCATAGTTTATTCTATTAGAAAGACTACGATATATGTACGTATGTACGTGGTCATTCTCTGTTACCAGCTAGGCAGAATACTGAAAATTTTAGAGAACTTTCTATGAACGTTCAAGGAGAGGCGTGAGTTCAAGCTCCAGTGAGAGCTACCAATATCATCTTAAAGCCTAATTGCTTAATGATAACTATGACGAAAAGTAGATTTAAGACTCTACGTCATGGTACAACTGCAAATGGAACGGACACATTGTCTATTACATAAATACGACTCCAACCAAAGCAGAAAAATAGACTGAAATTCAAGCCCAGCTAACTTTTGAATTAATATTCTGTGTGACATTTTATCGAATGCTATCGGAAAGTCTGTGTAAGGACTAAGCTATCGTCAAAGAACACGACAAGGACGACAAGGACACGAAACAGTATTCATCGAAAACAGCAAGGTTAGAGGCAATAGATATGCCAGAAACTTATTTTTGGTATCCCATGTCGGACTTATAGTGAATAGATAATCTACTTTTATTTTATTTCTACCCGTATTTCTATTTCTACTTTTAGCGCAAGCATAGTTAAGGAGCTGATGGGAGTGAAGGCATCGAAAAGGCGTTATGAAATTATTCAAACCCTCTTTTACAT
Source organism: Anastrepha fraterculus (assembly GCA_037575425.1). Classification (NCBI taxonomy): domain Eukaryota; kingdom Metazoa; phylum Arthropoda; class Insecta; order Diptera; family Tephritidae; genus Anastrepha; species Anastrepha fraterculus. Next base: position 25,300 of record JAYXIM010023432.1, on the reverse strand, counting down.
AGTTTTCGAAGTACTGCTGCAGTTAAATGAGTGCATTTTATTTTTTTAATATTTATCAGTGATTTATTAACTGTTTTATAAGAATTGCTGCGGAATTCGTTGCGATTAGCTGAATTTATGCTTATATTTTTTTGATGCCTCATCCTTATAGAACTCAACGAAATAAAATAAAAAGTTCCATTAAAAGCGACCAAATGATTTTTTGTTATTTTTTCAACCATCGGATGGTGAATATATCCATTGCAGCATTAAGCATTGAGTAAGTAATAACTTAGAGTCTTAATCTCGAACAAAAATTAGTTCGCATGTTGCGTGACTCATTTTTGTGAAGTTTGACAAAAATGAAGTGTGAAAAAAAGAGTGTATTTACAAAAGCAAAAGACGTGCAGAGTTGCCGGCACATAAAAAATGTGGACAAGAGTAGCAAAGTGGATGGATTTTGCTAAAAATGTGTTCCTTGGTGGACACAAGTACGCTGAACACGAAAATCAAGACTAAATTGAAGATTAACAATTTTTCTTTCCGAAGCTTTCCAACAATATCAAATTCGTCTATATTTGGGACAACTGAAAAAGACAAGTATTGTTTCAGAGCCATAATCATTGAAGTACGCCCTCACTAAATCTATGGATACCCAACACACAATTTCAATGGAGACGATATTCCTTTCTTTCTATTCTTTCGAAATTATGGCACAATATTTTTTATTTACTCCCAATAATAAAATAAAATTAAATTTTCTTCTTTCTTACTTTTTATGTATTTTTATTGTTTTTATTTCGTACATAAAAATTTTCTATATTTTCTAATTTCTTTGATCAAATTAATTCTTTTATTTGTAGTTTTTCAGTCTTTTTGAAATATTTCCAAACGCTTAACAATTAAGTTTTAGTCCGCATTTTGTCTTGTTCTACAAATAAACCGAAAATTTAAAATTGACTTAATATGCTTTGTATATAAGAAAGTGGTAGTTGGACAGAAGCTTTCGAATCATGTGAACGGTCATAAAAATGAAGGCAATATTGATTACTTCTTATACTACTTATATGTTGACCTAAGCTACATTCTAGGTTATTCAACAAGTTTTGCAGTTCGATAAGAAAAACACAATTTCATGATTTGAAATACACTTTATTATTCACAGTAGTCTCCCTGAACACCAATACACTTGTTCCAAAGTCATTCCAATTTATGAATTCCATCCCTGAAGAGAGAATCTGGAAAGGCTGTAAAATAGGCTTCCTCAGCTCTTGTGACCTCATCATTTGATGATGAAAAACCAAATCCCTAGGAGCCAGATCTGGTGAATACGGTGGATGTTGTAACAATTCGGTGACACGGTGTATTGTCCTGATGGAAAAATAATTTTTTCTTTTGCAAGCTGGGTCTTGTTGACGATTTTTTTTCAGTCGATCCAGAAGATTATAATAATATGCAGTATTTCTGGTTTCACCAGTGTGCAAGTAATACACAAACAGAATTCCTAGCGCATCCCAATAAACTAGTCCTAACACCTTCCTGGCCGATTTGTGCAAACAAACTCGTTTAGGAGCCGAAGAATCGGATTCACACAAGACTTTAGCCTCTTGTTGTGAATTAGTGTTATATAATATCATCCATAGAGATTCATCGATGCATAAAATCGACTTTATCCTTTCGAAAACGATCTAAATGTTGCTGAGACAGTCACAGCTTTCTGAAACCCAATACTTCAGTCAAAATATTGCTTAACTGTCCAATAAGATGCCTATGGCTTCTACTAAACCTCCTTCAGTCACTCGACGATTTTCCAATACGAGACCGTGTATTTTTTCTATGATTTCTGGTGGTGCTGCTGTTTTCAGACGTCCTTGATGTGAACCGTCTTCCAGGCTTGACCGACCACTTTTAAATTCAGCAACCCATCTTTCCTTTGTACAAATGGGTGGTGAAGAGTCCTTATATACATATTTTCAACATTCGTTCATAAATTTCCATTGCTTTATAATCTTCCAAAAATAAAAATTCAATACCTGTACGATACTTGATTTTTTCTAGTATAGAAAATACTGTGACACGCCGGTAATAAACGGCCGGAATGCAATGACAGATTGAAATGAAACTTCACCTACGTTCATATGAGGAGTGAACAAACATAACAAAATAAATTTAGGCTAGTAGCAACACCCTCTCTTATCGAACCGAAAAACTTATTGAACATCGATCATATGTCAGCCATACGAATATGCTAACAACTTTTTTGCTTTTCCCCAACCCCAAATATATAAAAATTGAATGTGTTTATATTGTAATGCTCAATTTTTTTGTATACTTTTTATTATTGTAACATTAAATATTTTTATTTAGTTTTCACCGAAATTTCCATAAATTAGTATTTACACAAAACGTAAATGCAGTAAATCAAAAGTAACATTTATAATACTTAGACGTATATATTTTCTTATTCGAAGAATTTTTTGAATTCCAAGACACCTTCATAGTTCTCTTCCCAACCAGGTACTTTCTTGGCATTTTCGTACCATTTAGCAACATTGGGATACTTGCTAATGTCGAAGCCCGCAACATCGAATGTGGAAACAGAAGCTAGTACAGCTAAGTCTGCTACGGTCAATTGATCACCAGCCACATAGCTGTTGCCTTCTAGGAATGTGTTCAATAAATCGAAAGCAGCTTCCATTTTTTTGTACATCTCAGGATCAGCGGGCGTTTTAGCAAAGATTTGGGGATAGTAGTAGTCAGCGAAGGCCTTGTATAGGGTGCCCATGTCAAAGTACAGGCGCTGGTTGACGAGAGCTTGCTTCTTAGGACACTTGGGGAACAATGAGTCATCCTTGCCGTATTTCTGGACCAAGTACACTAGAATGGCGCGTGATTCCCATAGTGCAAAACCATTATCCACCAAAGTGGGAATGGTGTGTTGTGGGTTGATCTTGAGGAATTCGGGAGTCAAGTGTTCACCCTTATTCAGGTGCAACAATTTCTTGTTGAGTTCAATACCAAGGCTCTTGGCGACGAGGAGCACTGAACGGCATGGTGCAGAACCGGGTAAATAGTAGAAATCCATAATGCTTTTATTTTTTGTTTAGGTTTTCAATCTGTTGAAAAAGATGAGAAAATTAAGGTATTTATTTGCATATATGTATGTATGTAATTCTTTGTAAAATATTGCTTTCATAGTATTGAAAATTGTTAAGCGGATTTGTTTCAGAAACTTTGCTTTTAGGCTCGGCCTCTGTGTTCCACTAATGTTAATAAGGGTCAAAGTGAATTAATATAATTCTTAGTAGAAATTTATTAGTTAAAAAGGGTTATTTACGCCAAAAAAGAAGGTAATAATCAACTATGAAAAGTTGCATGTGTATAATTAAAAAAGAAAAACCATTTTAGCGCTTTCCTGTAACATTTCCTAGTTCAGCCAATTTTGTAATTCTGTTATTTATTCAATCTTTTCTCCAACTTAATAGTTGAGTTCTACAGAATCGAGTGTCCACTGTGTCGATTGGTGTAAATTATTATTATAAATAGCTCTAGTTTTCTCATAAAACACTTGGGGATTTTTTCTCCTAGCTAAAATAAAATAAATGTCGAGTAAGCTTCGCATTACTCAGTTATAAATTCATCAGAGGCAAACGCCTGTTCAGAGTCGATTATTACAAAAACTTTTCGAACATTTTGATGCTTTCGTTCGCATTGAAAATCAAAAGCAAAAACAGTTGGCGTGTAGCCACACATATTTTATATGCAAAGTACATATTATATATGGATGTACATACAATCACATTTAAGTTTACCGTTAAATATGTACACATTTATATGCAGTTATATGTTTAAAGAATTCATTCTTTTATATGTGCATCTGCACATCAACTCGTTTATATCAAAAAATTTCAAAGCTTTCACTAGCCGGGCGGTTTCAAACAAAAAACAAGAAATTCCACTTTCAACTCATCTTAAAAAAATTTTTTACTACAGCAACAAGTCGGGATAATATAATATAAACATCTGTGGGTATTTATCAGCAAAAAATACCGGCAAACAGCTGCACGATAGAGTTAAATTCTTAAATATATTTAAGAGTGTAAAGAGTTTCTTATATACAGATCCGATGCCGTCATTGCCATGAATTTTTACTCTTTCTCTTTTAACTTCTCTTAAAAAGAGAATTTTATCTTTTAACTTTTACTCACTTGACTTCTAAAATTCACTTCGAGCGTTTAAACACAACTGCACAACAGAAAGGCAAAACACCAACTAGCGCTTCTTTGGCGATTGGACACTTTATAAAGCTTTTGACTCGCCGGCATATTGGCCGACATGTATATGTCTGTATATATACAGGGTTTTCCAAGAAGAGTGGGTCGAAATGGAACAAGAAAAACTTAGTGTGAGAGGTATTAACGAAATTCTTTCTTATTTGAAAACTTCCACGTATGTCATTATGTATGACACTGTAACTTTGAAAAGTTCCACGTATGCCATTATGTATTGCACTGTAAGTGCACAGAGTACAAAAGGTCACGTCTACCGAAAACCGCTACTTTATTTTACGCGATTTTGACAACCGATTACGTCACCGCTGAAGATAAATAAACAAAGCGAAGAGAAGTTACTTGTTTGTGATTTCTGATTTTTAAATCAAACAAACAAATAACGGCAAATGTGGAATACGCCAGTTTGTATTCTATCATTCTGAACATTGTTCGAATGCCCACTACGGCTTTGTATGGTGGCACATAGACCCATCCCTTTTAGAAAACCCTATGCTGAGTAAATAAGTATAAGTATAAATGCCAGTCGGCGTTGAAATATATCTCTGCAAAAATTATGTATGTATTTCTTGTATACATATCTATGTATGTATGTACATATATGTACACGTATCTATGTACAAATTCGTATATGAATGTACGAGTACACGCCGGCATTTCGTTTAGATACTTTGCAGAGCAAATCGACAAAAGCGAAAAAATGGATTGCATTGTTTTCGGTTAGTTACTGGTTTTCGAAAAGTTTCGGCGAAAGAGCAGCTTTGAACAAACTACAATTATAATTAGTAATAATAAATATGTATGTATGCATGTATATGTAGGGGAATAAATATGAAATTGTAAATACATTTTCAAATTCCATTTAGTCCACCAAATATTTTAAGCAGATTTTTAATGCGGGTTATGAATCAGCATTTTTATATGTATTATTATATGTAAATACGCATGTACATACATGCGTTGAAGCCTAATTAGTAGCAAAAATGTGGGTAATTTTAATGTTTGATTTCGCCCTTCTTGCAAACAAAATATTATATATGTATGTATGTATGTATATGTGTGTGAGGCGGCCGCCGTAGCCGAATGGGCTGGTGCTCGACTACCATTCGGAATTCACAGAGAGAACGTCGGTTCGAATCTCGGTGAAAACACCAAATTAAGAAAAACATTTTTCTAATAGCGGTTGCCCCTCGGCACGCAATGGCAAACCTCCGAGTGTATTTCTGTCATGAAAAAGCTCCTCATAAAAATATCTGTCGTTCGGAGTCGGCTTGGAACTGTAGGTCCCTCCATTTGTGGAACAACATCAAGACGCACACCTCAAATACGAGGAGGAGCTCGGCCAAAAACCCAAAAAGGGTGTACGCGCCAATTACATATATATATATATTTGTGTCCCAACGGAAAATAATTCCAATTGGCAACAATAATATAAATCTACACCGAATACGGGAATGCTTTTATCTTTGAGTTTTCTTATCGGTCAATTAGTTAATTTGCCAGAATTCCTTTTTGTTTACATACATAAATATTATGACATACATATATTTTACGAAACCTTTAAAGAATCATCAGAAAAATAACGCTCGTAAATCTTTAAATTTTATTACACATAAAATGAATGTCTCAAAATCTCGATTATTGAGCATTAAAGTACGTTCACATTTGCAGTGATTAAAAATAAATCCATACAAATTAATCTACCCGTTCACATATGGCAGATTAACTACAAAATTAACAATCAGCTGTCAAGACTGTTTTGAAAGGTTTTTCTTAATAGAAATTGGTTTGGTTGAGTATTTTATTTCTTTTTGGTTTGTTTATTTATTATTAGCGATATGAAGAAAAGGCCAATAGAAGCAATACTTAATTTAATTGCGCAATTTGCTTCTAGTAATAGACAGTTGGAGGAAATCCGTAAATGATGTCTACTGAGGTTGTAAATAATTATGGCAGCATTTACGCATGGGAAATTCGATAATACATTTTATAATAAGCAATAAAAGGCCAAAACGTCTATAGACACAGGCTATTTTCTGGAATAAGAATGCATAATTAATAATGTCTAGTAAAAATTGTATTAGAATTATGCCTACAAACCTGTTTTCTTTGCATTTAATTTAGTTTTTTCTTTGACGTTTTTCTTTACACGCGTAAAAATAATGATCTATTACACAGAAAACGCAGGGTTATATGTCAAAAAGGAAAAGTGCTTATCAGATGCATTAACTTCAAACCAAATACAAATTTCTTCCCGCTATTAATATGTTAATGCCATAATTAAAGTTTAAAGAAAATATACTCATATGAAAGCCTCTTAGAATTGGGAAGGAAGTATTTCATGATAGTAATGCTTGAGACCTCAGCGAAAAAAATTTCAAAAAATTTTAAAATTAACGGTATTTTGTTGTCATTTGAAACTTGCATTCTGTCATACTGAAATTCAATGGTCTATAAAGCTGCAGAAACAGAAAAACTCTAGAAATTCTGTATAAAAAGTTCAAGGTTTCGATGAAATTTTGAAAAATGTGGTGCAAAGTTTGAAATTTTACTTTATGTGGTTTTCTACAATAATATGGTGTGTTATAGTTTTGAAGAGAAATCGTAGGGGCACGCATTAATAGGGGTTAGGGCGCATGATGAAACGATTTTTAGAGGTGGTCTATGTAGTAGATCGTTATTCGGGTCTGTTCGAATTAGACAGCGTCGGGTGATGGGCTGACGTCACTTGGGAATTCTTTAACGAAATTTAGCTTGTGATAGTGATATACGAATGCCATTGCATGAGCATTGGCAGTGTTGACTTTTTTGCCTCCAAGGTGCCTAAAAAATTTTTTTCCACCATAGCTATTAGCAAACCTTGAAATCTATCATCCTTGGTTAGGGCGACTATACCAGTACAACGCACTATTTCGATTTAAAAAAGAACTGCAGAACTATTTCCAGAGTTAAAATTCAGAGTATTTTTAGTTTCAAACGTAAAGTTTCTGAGACTTCAGAATGAAAAGAATAAACTTCATCTTGCTTGTAATTGGAAACCCAAACCCGAAAGTTTGAAGATACTGCAAACCAAAGCGGAATGCAGAGCAGAACGGATTTATTAACATTTTAAGATTTGTCAAATAAATTTCAAACAACAATAAGAATTTTCACATACTCGTATGTACATACACACATACATACATACAAATTGAAGTAAGTATTGCAAAACAAGCCGTTTTGTAATTGTAAAAATACTTTTTATCTCATCAGTATAAAGCTCAGATTAACATCGAAGATAAGGCGGCGATAAATGCAAAACTTCACCAGAAGCCTCATAACTAACACTAGACTTACCAGCTGTTTAGATATACCCATTTCAACATTTTTAAATATAGTGAACTAACTCAAGAAACAAAACGAATATGGAATCAAAATACTGTAAGAACAATCCCATTTCTGACGCAAAATGCAGTAATTCTAAAAACATGCAACATTAGGCCATGCGTTAGCAGTGGGGAACAGATGAAGCAACTGGTATAAATGAACATACTATATCTTGGAAACGCTGGAATAGAGCTGCCTTAAATTACATTTATTTGTAAGATAGTGAGTTATACCAGTTTTATGAGGCATAGCCATACTCGCTAGCGACGAATCTTGCTCGATAACTTTGTTGTTGCTTTCGCATGCCAAATTTTTCCTCAAGTGAGCCGAGCAGAGAGATGGCGTGCAGAGAAGTAATGAATAGATGGGATCTATTGCTAGGAAAACATTGACATAAATATCAACGCCAATGCACAAAAACCAGTGCCGACACGACTTGCGGGCCGAAACTGCCGTTGTGTTCGATGAAAACGAACTCCGCCTCGACGGAGGGCAGAGTGCTGTGGAATAATATCAATAATAATACATTCTTAGGTATGCAGGCTCGATTTTCCAAATACGCAGAAGGTTTCATTCGTTTTGCCATTTTCAAGGCCTGGCGATAACTATAAAAAATAAGTTCCGCTTCAAAATTATGATTTTCCCGGAATCAGGTAGGTAGCTAGGTAGGTAAGATGGCAGTACCCCAGGTACACTTCAAGTGTACGTGCCGTTTGTTACCATAATGTGGACCACTACCTGTGAAAAGATTTAGGTACATAAGAGAAAAACCGTCTACAGCCATCCAGTGCTGTTGTTGTAGTGGAAGAGAGAAACGGAATCTAGGCTGGAGAATTTCTTCAAGTCATCCCCAAAGGGCACGCTAAGGAATCTCAAGCGCCTAGCTGCCAGAGCCGGACATTTGCAGAGAAAGTGTTCCACAGTATCTTTCTCTGCAGGATCCCCACAGCTTCTGCAATAGGGGTTGTACGGAATTTCAAGCTTCTCCGCATGAGTACCGATCACCCAGTGACCAGTGCACACCGCAATGAGTTTGGAAATTGAATGGCGGGGGATCCGGAATCATATACTTTGGCCCGAAAAAATATTGTAGTACATATGTATCAATTATTGGTACTTAGTCATTTTGGCAGGTGCAGGTATAAGGGGTTACTTACGTCCAGAATTTTCAAAAAATCCATTTTTTTTCAGATTATTATTCGTTTTAGCTTTAGGCGTATTTCTGTGGAAGTCGATTGTAAAAATTCCCCATGGATACAAAGTTATGGTAGAAAATGTAACTGCCCGACGAGAGTTTGATGCGCACTAACTGTACTTCTTTTAAGGCAGGTGGCCGTTACTACTCGTTTTTCTCCAAACTACATTTTCCGCCACGGTCTGCATGATAACTCATACAGCATTTAATTGTCTTATGTGTTTTCTTTTTCATATTCGAAAGTGTTTTTTCTGTAGATTTGATTTTTGAAATTTTTATTAAAAAAATTTATAAACATAATTAAAGTGTGACATTTATGGTATGACGTAAAACTTATATTTTTGTTTAAAATGCCGTAAATTGCAAAATTTTTCGAAATTCAAAAATCCGGCTCGACAAGTTATATGTAACTAGAACTTTATTTTACAAAAGTTTTTTTACTTTTTACAGATCCATCAACATTTCAAGGAGAAATGATGCAGACCGTGTAGCAACTTTCATTGTACTTTGGGTCACGTGAAATTGAAATACATATTTTTATATTTATTTCTATTGACATCCCTTCTAAAAACAGTTTTTCTTTTAGCGCATTTTTGACGCTGCTGCACCTATGTAACCCCATAAGTGTCAATGAAAAACTATATTTGCTGATTCTGATGGTCATAGCTTCAAAAGTCATGATATCTTTACGAAAAGAAAATGTTACATGCAGTAAGAATTTTCATTTATGTATATTGCAACACCAGTCATTTGGACTGGCCTGGTAAATCTAGTGTTAAGAACCCAGTTGTTGACGGGGGATATTGTTGCCGGGATAAATACGAGCTGTTTTGATAGCATTTCTCTGATTGTCGGTGAAATGATTAAGAACTAGTCGGATTTGCCTTTATTTATTTTACATAGTTTTATATTAAGCTAAATACACACCAGGCAACCGTTGCAGCAACACGGCCATGTTGAAGCAACCGTTGCCTCGTGTGTAGCTGTGTTGCCAATTGAAATATCAAATAAATTTGATTTTTGGGATAGGTTGCTGCAACCGTTGCTTCGTGTGTATCATTGTTTACTGCTTTTACTCGTTCAGTTCGTTGGAAACAAGCGAAGAAGAAGGTTCGTGCGGAGTAAAATAAAGTGAAAAAGGAAAAAATGGCAATTGAAAATAATGAAAATTATGTTAATTTTATTAACGAATATAAAAATTTGAGAGAGCTGTGGGATACAAGTAGTGAAAAATATAAAAATAAAAATTTTAGAAAAAAAGCATACGAACAATTAAAAAATGAATACAATAAAATTGATAAAAATTTCAAGTCCGCAAAAGAGTTTCCTGTTGCAAGATACCGCAAAGTTATTGCCAGTCTAATTTCTGCTGATATTGCCTCTCTCATTATGGTATCTTGTTTCGTTATTTTGGCCTTTAGGAAGTCCAACAATTTTCTAAACAGGGCTTCGTCCATCCTCATGTAATTTTTAAAGTCCGCTGGCTCATTTTCCTTCAGTTCATTCAGCAGCCTCTCGTTCGAAAATTCGATTTTTTTTAAAAGCCAATTTTTGGACCAAATTTTCTTTCTCTTCTTTTGTTGCATCTCTTCTTCCTCATTTTCGTACAAAAGATCGTCAATTATAATAAGAGAAGTAATTTTACGAATTTCGTCGATCATTTAAAAAATTTAATTTTACTTATCTTCCGCTTGTACCTTTCCTGCACCACAGTTATACACAATACTGAGATTGAAGCAACGGTCGCAACGTGTTTCTTAAACAAAGGCAACACGTTGCTTCAACGGTTGCCTCGTGTATATCTAGCTTTATGCAGACACAAGTATAATAGAAGAGCAATGAGAGGAGTGTGGATTTGTATAAGAATAAGAGAGAGAAGAGGGTGATGTATATGCCGTACATTTTGATCCAACAGGCAGCTCCAAAGTAATAGGACACATTATCATGCATGCATTCATCTACTGCATCTATGTATATACATATATATTTATACATATACAGGGCGACCACACAGCAACGACAATTATTCAATGCCAATTGTTATGTTTCAGCAACTGTCAATGTTACGAACTACTGTCAGACTATTTAGTTCAAATTGCCATCATGCATTGCGCTATGCTTTCCAAACAGGTGGAAATTATTAAAAAATATTATCACAATTCTAGCTCAGTTGCATTTAAATACAAAAATCCGGATTTTGGCTAAAATATCATCTTCTCAAATTGCCGAAAGAAAATATGTGCAACAAAAAAAAACATGTAAATTTGGTTTTTGTACTATTGCTATCACTTGTATGGATTCGCCTCGAATAAAACAAAACGTCCAACTGCTGGATACGCAAATAAAGCGAAGCAAAATGGAGCAGCTATAAGTAAAACTACAGTAAAATATATTCGATTGCGGCTGTTCTTATTGCAGGTCGGAAACAAAATAATGCAGCAATTACTAGGAGGGACTACGCAATGGGCATCTCTTTAGACATAGTGGGGACGTTTGATAATGCCACTTTTGACAGTATGTGTCGCTCTGCTAGTAGGCATGGTGTAGACCGGGTGCTAGTGAATTTGATTCGTTCGATGCTGGCCCAAAGAATCGTCTCGGTGCGAGCAGAAGAAGATCTGCTGGTGTCATCCGGGGTTAATAGAGGTTGCCCCCAAGGCTCTTTCCATTGCTCTGGTGCATAGTGATCGATCCTCTGCTCACCACCTTAAACCACTCTGGAGTCTATGCACAATAATATGCGGACGATATTGCTTGTTTGGTAACAGCTTATGAACATCTGCAAGAAAGTGCAGAAAATTCTGGATCTGATTGGCACTTGGTGCTGTGCAAATGGGATATCGGCAAATCACACCAAGATTGGTATTGTCCTCTTCACCAGAAGGAGGAAGCTTGATGGACTCGTTCTGCCTAAGCTAAAAAGAGTCACAATCCAGCTATCCAAGAAAATTAAATATCGTGGAGTAATCCTCGATAGTAAGCTCCTCTCGAAACCGCACGTTGAAACAAAGACATCCAAAGCACTGACAGCCTTCTGGCAGTGCAAGAGGGGTTTTGGAAAAACTGGGGTCTTTCTCCTAGCAAGGTGATAAGACGTATTATCATAGCCGTGTAGATCCATAGGACCTCGGACCTTATGACCTATGCATCAGTGGTCTGGATGAGTAGACTATCTCTCGTGGGAGCCAAGAGGACCTTATCGAGACTACAACGCACTGTGGCCATCTGTTGTGTCGGAGCTTTTCCGACTACTTCAGGCCCGGCATTAGATGCTCTGATCCTTAACACCAAAAAAGCCTGAACGAAATCGACGAAACCTAAATTGCACGTGTTACAGTATCGTTGATGCGGCCTGACTTGCATTTTCGCCTTTATCAAAGAACAACTGTAAAAAGTACAACATTTTCTCTTTGCTGAATTCCCTTGTTAACACCCTATAACTCACAGCTGAATAGAACAAACAAAAAAACAGGAAAATAATTCTTTTACTGTGAAATGCCACTTGACAACGAGCAGAAACTTTAAATTGTTTGATCGATACTTTACGAGACATCGATCATTACATCCATCTACCGAGTGAGTAATGTATTTCTTTTTGCCCCAATCTAATATATACTCGTATAACTAGGCACATTCATGTTTGACATGTTTAGGCCGAGCTTGCTCCTCTATTTTCAGTGGGTGTCTTGATGCTTTCAACTTATGGAGTGCTCTACGGATGTATACTGCCCGTAATGGCAACTGTTTATTTTGGGAATTTATTTCATGACTTAATCACAAATGGCTATATGTATATGCAAGTACTCGTATGTATGTATAGAAAACAGCTGTGCTATAAAAGCTACCACTTACAAGATAAAGACAATAGCGCCTAGTCATCGTCCAACACAAAAAGCGACTTCATTTTTAGTATTGTCACAGTTAGTTCCGAGCTAATGGAGCGCCAACGCTGTAAAAATACGACATCCTTTCGCGGGAGAAATATCGTAATTCAACGTACTATATATCCATCGACGAAGGAATTTGTGGCAGACTATGCTTTTCTACTACGAAAAAATATGCAATTGATGCAGAATATTTTACTTGCGATTCTCTGTATACTACGATTGGCGTACCACCTGCCAGCTGGTTTGCTTATTCAGATATACATAAATACATATAAGTACATGAAGCAGTTGGCTTGTGTTTACGTTTTGCAAATTAAGAAATGAAATATGACGGAGGAAGAAAGAAGATTACGAAATTTGGAAATATTTTCATAGAAAATATTTAAATAATAGTGGCTTTCTCGAGTCATTGCCGAGAATAAAAATAGTCTTACGAATGGGTTGAACTTTTTTTTTACATACGAGGAGCCCGTTTGAAAATCCTGTGTTAAGCCAGAGAGATGGCACTATTCTCGCGTATCGAAGTTATGTTTAGTTAATAACATCTCTTGGAAGAACACACACCAAGTTGCAGCCAAATTTCCCCAAACACAAATAACATTGATTGAATCGAGGAAGTCGAGAGATTTTCTTTTGCCAGCTCACGCCTTACCAGTTGTGGTCGCAGAATTAATGGAAAAAATTTAATAAAATGTTATATATCAAAACTGTTCCAGAAGCTTTACTTCGTCAGTACATAAATAATTCTGTAGTGCTTTATTTCGAGATATGAATTAAATTCCGCTGGAGCGACCATTTCGACCACTGTCATCACCACGTCATCGACTTTTCCTAGAATATTCAAAAACGGACGGGTACAATACAATAAGCGGCCGAATCGTTTTGCACTCATTTGGTATTAACATTTTTTTCTGCGCTAGAATGAGTAATTAAAATAAGAATAATTATATGTATATATATATAAGTAAAAGCAGTTCAGAAATTTAGTACTGGCAGCTGTGTAACAGTATTTTGCAGAGCTCCCGAAAAACTATCACAAAAATGATATATGTTGAAGTTGCAGAGATAGGTGAGGGAGATTATGCGATAGATGAGGGAGATTATGCGAAACAAAAACTAATTTAAAAATTCAAATGCCTTAATTTTTGCATTCTTATTTTTCAACCAACCTGTACCAACAAACATTTTTTCCGCGCTGGCCTTCTACTGTGTCATAGTACTCATTTTTGGTGAAATGGTATCTGTTCCACTTTCACTTGTTTAACTGCAGTTAGATACATATCACAAACAATCAGCTTATCAGTAAAATTACTCTTAATTGAAAAAACATATGATTATCTACATGGCTAAAAATACCGACACACCGGCCCAGATATGGATTCTTAATATACTTTTTACAGTGAGAGATAACCTATAAGCACCTTCTGTTAAAAATGTACCGATCGCAATGTAACACAAAATATTTATTATTTATTCAATTCTATTGTATCACCTGCACAATAGGGGGAAAGTTTAATTTGAGCAAGTAAGGAAGCACTAAATTCGGTCCGGACCGAGCTTTACATAACCGCCTATTATTTAGTAAAATTTTGTTTTGGATGGCTTGGTTGTAATATATCAATTATATTTAATCTAATTGAGGTGGAGAGCAATGCGTTTAACCAGTTTGGGCACTTACCCCCTGGATCTGGCACCGTTCATTTTCCAAAATTTTACTTTCGTCGTATTTTTACCGATTTTTCTCATCATTCTGAGCATCTTTATGCTGCCGCATGCAATCGTTATGTGAACGAAATTTTAACTTAATGCACACGAGCGCCCTTAGACTTTGGTTTGAGCCGTTTATCTCACAAGCTATATGCCTAGGCTAGCGCTTCCAATAATAAGAAGGCATATTTTTTTGTATAATATTATATTTTGAATACTTTCAGGTGGGATGCTTTGAAAAGCAGTGGAATCACATACGTAAAAATTTATCAAAACCATTCAAGGGATTCAAGGGAAATTTCTCGTTTTATTCACTATTCGCTAAGTGCTTGGTGAATCGAAATCAGCTTTTAACAAGTCTAGAATACGAACTGTTCAGCTATAAGAAAGAAATATGCATATGTTAAAAGAGTATTCTCGTTTATCGAGCTTCATTCAAAATTAACACTATATTCTGCAGATGTCCAGATTAGTCCACTTGCTATTAGTACCTTTGACAGCCTCCTCAACTTGTGAAAACAGGAAATCCAGATGGGATTTTTTGCTTAAACTCGATTCCTTAATTTTTTCCTCGTGTACTTTCTTCGCACACTCGCCTCGTTGGGAAACCAATACACATTGAATATACTATAACGATCTCTTATAATCGTGAATCTAATTTGCGTGAGTGATCCTTAGCCCCTGAAAAAAGTCGAGCTCTGAATTAGCAAGATCCATCATTCCCCACGAGCTTTACTGTCGCGCCATTTCACTTATGAAGTATATTTTCATAGTTATTAGTTTATAAATGAATTTAGTATTTTTAAAAGAAATAATAAATAAATAATCATTGTTGGGCAAAATTCCTGTCTAGATTAATTTTTAAATGTTCAAACGAGCGAAAATTCGATTAATAAATTCTTTTAAGGATAGCAAAATAGGTTTATTTTATTTATAAAAATTTCGTTTTTTTTTTTGGAATAAAGAGTGGATTATTATGCTCTTGAAGACACTTTAGAAGAGTAGGAAATAAGTTTCCAGCCTGCGCATTTTTTAAAGAAAAATTTGCCATTTGAAAAACATTTATTTATTTAGTTTTTCGTAACATATTATTTAAATGTATTAACAATTAAAATTAATTTGCCTTATCCACCATGCGAAAATACATTCTTTTTACCACTTTCTACGTTGAAAATCTTGCCTGCTTTTAGTGCGAAGTGATTTTAACATCAATGAGCACAATGCTTAAAATGTTAAATTGGCAATAGTACAAAGCAATCAATTGCATATTTCATATTGAAAATTATACGAAATATAAAATTAGCAATATTACCAAATTACTTCTTCTTCATCTTTATTGTAGGACTGTGACCTGTTCTTTCAACGAAAAATGTTACCAAATTACTTGAGTCATGAAATACCTTATACCTAATTACTATGAGATCCATAATTAAGAAAGTAGAAGTTGCCGAAACATAAGACTGCCTAGAGTAGGAACAGAGCTTGCAAAAAGTATTTAGAATTCGTAGGTTATAAAATATTGTGAAAATATTGATAAGTTTAAAAAAAAATTATTTTTATTCTCCAAAACATTGAAATGTTTATGTGCTATTAAATTTACTTTGACCGAAATAATAATGAAAAAAAAACCAACCAATGTCGCATCTGGTAAAACCACTAAATGGGACTATTTACTTTTAATTTTTTTTTTTTGTTTTCGGCGGATGAGGGGGTTTAAAATGCCTAATGCATCGTCAAAGCTGCCGTCGCAGCAATGGTATGTCCGTCGACTAAATAACTCCCCCTCGTTTGGAACCGTCGCTCTGGAACCACTTTCGCATTACTTCACTGTGGCGTTCGATCTTCCTCATTACCAAGGTCTATGCCTCCGTACATGCCCCGCTTTTTTAAACGGAGAATTCTTTCCGCGAAAGCAATGTGATCTCCCACATTCTTTCACTTGTTATGTGACCGACTGCATTCTCACGCGATCGACGATCTTGTTCCCAACGCATACATTGGAAGAATGTATGTTCAGCGGTATCTCCGTATGTGCATGTGTGGGGTTCACATTTCCCTTAGCGTCCAGTCTTAGCGTTTCATCCCTTATTTCGCGCGCTGCAGGTTTGGTAGCTCTTTCTTCCATTCCCTCTTTCTTCTATTCACTCTTTGTTTAATGCCTATAACTTTTTCCTTTCAAAAGGTAGTAAATCTATCGGTATTGAACCGCTTATTACTTGAACAGCTGGCTCCAATACTGTGCGGTAGGTGGACACAACTCTCAGGGCTCCTCGCATTTGCCTACAGTTCAGCTCCGTATAAGAGAATGGATATCGTGGTAGCCATCATTATTTCCCGTTTCATTTGGCCACCTCGCATTGATTCTAAACAGAATTTTAAATGACAAAAAAACAAAAAACCGGTGGAAAGGGATGAATAATTGAACAATGAACAAATAAACAAGTAAAATAAATACCATAAACTAAAATATAGATGTTTTTAAAGCAAAAGTTTTAAGAAAAGCTTTATGTATAGTAGAACAGGAAGGAATGCAAAAAAAAAAACCAAAATAATAATTTTGTGAAAATATGATTTTTATATTTAATTGAGTGAATCCAAAACTGGTTTTCGATCTATAGTTTTTCTTCACTTTCCTTTAAAATTATCTGTAGAATACAAAAATACCAAATGATTCAGCAACAAAAATAAAAATCGACTCACCCTAATGTACATACATACATATGCTCATCTGCCTGTGTATCTGAAATTTCATAAGAAACTACATTTTGCTCTCTTTGCTCAAAATTGGCTCACTTACTTAAACTTTAATTATTTTTATTGCGTTCTCACACATACATACATTTGCATAGGTGCGTACATAAGTATATAAATATGTACTCGTAATCTTGCCATATCATCATGACCGGCGTTTTTCAAATGACACACACTCACTTGAGTCAGAAACATTAAGTTATAATATACAGGGTGGCTCTAGCTTTAGCTTACTCTTAATATTTTTCAACGAATTTTTTAATTGCAATATTAAACCATAAACATGAAACACAATTGCATTAAAATTACATCCACAATTGGATTTACGTGGCGGAACTAAATATAATCTGCAAGATTGCCTGATGTAAATCCTCTAGATTTCTATTTTTAGGTATGATTGAAGACTTCTTATTTAAATTTGGTTTTTGGTTTTGCCTTGTTTGTGCATAAAAAAGCAGGTGATTGGAAACCCGTAAACGATGCAGAAAAGGATAACTTATTTTGGAGATATATCTAAATATATTAAAACGTTTTCCCTTTTTTTGTTCAATAGGACGTAATAGCCTAAAACATTTTAAATTTCTTTGTTAAAATCCCGTAGATTAAGGTTGCTGCGAATATTTCTTGTTAAGTATTTGGCCGAATTTGCTTCCCCAATTTTGTGACGTCTTTTTTGAAGTTGTCTAACAAATGGGGAGACCTGCGGTTTCACGCCGCTTTCGCAAAGGGGAAGGTAATTTCGTAAGAAAATTTTTTCATGGTTGAAATGTACTAGGAGCTTTGTCATTGTCTGCGATTGCTATTACAAGTTTTTTTCTATAACTGGATGATTTATGATTACAGTCAACTCCGAGTCCGGGACCAATAGAATAGTACGACTAAATCATAATCACGACAGCCGGCTCTACGTTATCGCAACAACCAGGATTTATATCTGGCCGAGGACTGTCACTCCAGCAGCATTCCCCGTACATATATGGGCAATGTTTATGCTGCTACAAAAACTCAACTAACTCTGAATTGGATGCTTAGAAAAAAATTAAGGGAACAAAGAGAACAGATGTATAATATTATATAATTCGATATCACTGCAAGGACGTTAAAACTGTACATAAAAAGAAGATGTATGTATACTTCATTTTAGAATAAATGTTACGGATCTGTGTTCTGTATTTCTAGACCAGGTAATTTTCTTAAAATATTTCCTTTTTAAGTTTACATTGCCTTTCAAGCGATTTATTGATTACTTTTGAATGAAAATGTCTCAGTTGCTGGGAACACAATTGAGGATTTCTGTTGATCGATTATAATTGAAGAATGAAAAGGAAAATGAAATGATTTTCTAGCAAAGTCAATGCAAAACACTGTACTAGTGAATTGTTACAACAATAACTAATTCGAAAAGAAATTCAAAATACAGAAAATTTATAAAAAATACAAAAATTTGGTAGAAATATGCCAAAAAGTGGCCAAAAATGGAAAAAATTAATTGTAATCCAGTGAAAATGGACAGCGTTTTCAAAAAATCATCATATCAAAGAGACTATGACTTTTTCAAACAAAAATAGAACCGTACTAAAATAATTATGTACTTTTAAGATTACGTAATAGACATTGTAGATCTCGCCCAGTATAACACAAAATATTCACATATTTCAAATTTTTAATTTTTTGTTGAAAAAACTGATTTTTCCCTCAAATTTTACGCATACTCCAAAAATCTTTATTTATTACAATAATAATCTCGATACTTCCAGTAAAAAAAATAGTTAATTTTGTACGATAATAATGGTAATTTCTCGGTACTTTCTGTAAAAAAAGGTTAATTTTGTTTTTGCTTGACCAATTCAAGATTTTGAAATATTTACATTTGCATATATAATACATATTTATGTATGTACATGTGCCTTGAGTTTCGAGTTATAAAAAGGTAATATTTTGTGATTTCTATTATTAACACTTATAAAGGCAACTTTTCATTGCTATACAATTCCGCAAAAAAATACAATTTTCAATTCCCATATACTATGCTCTTAATGTTTATGCTTCAAAAGCTTAAGCCTTTATCTTTATAAAATCGTTCCAAAATCTTAAATTGGCGGAAAAAGAGCGAACTTATACATTTTTCAATGCAGCAAGTATCGAGAAATTAGATTTTTAAGGGGTTTACGGAAAATTTAAAATATGATCTTGTGTTGAACACGACTACTACAGCGCCTAATATGTCAACTGAACCCTTACAGTCTCTTCAAAATGTGTCTTGACATCCTATTTTGACTTTATGACGCTTTCTCATGCGGGCAATTCGCGGTCTTAACATTTTATTTTTAAAATGGCGTCAAGCAAATCAGATCGCTGTATTCGGGCAATTGAGTTGTCAAACTGTGAAATGACAAGTGGCGTTAAGAGAGTGATGTCTAGAAATGCGGCAAGACAGCGTAATTGGCTTAACAGCGTAATTCGCTGCCTCCACCTGAGATTTCACTTTTAACGGAACTGTTTTAACATAATCTGTAGAAGTTGTAGCTGTGGGGTAAAAGTTCTTCGAACCTTTTTATTTTTTAGCACCGCATAATTTAGAGAGATAATGAAAGCTTTTTTATTCCTTGATAAGTTATACATTTAGATGACATTATCAATTGAAACTAAAAAACTAGTTAGGAAAGACATCGTAATGCATATTAAATCACTCCTAGTCGGAACGTAGGGCGGAATAATGCAAACTTAAAATCGAATTATTTAGAGAAATACCTGTTTCAGAAAAACGGAATACAAATACCAAAATTAGGTTTGCGTGCTTCAGCGATTTATGTGCGTATTTTAGAAATTGTTGTTTAACCCACATTATAATTCATCAAAAATGTATGTCATTCAACCACAAATCATTACATTTTCATATTTGAATTCATAATGATTACCATTCCAGAACACCATTAACTAATTGCAATCGCCTGACTTACAGTAATTTGGGTAGCTGCCATATTCTATTATACAGACATACATACATACTAATAGTATAATACGTACGTATGTATGTATTATTCATATTATTTGACGCAAGTTGATATACCTTATGATCAGAAAGTACCGGGAATGTTTAATTTAAACGAACCGCGCACGTAGGTATGGGTCCATATTTTTTTCCTATGCTGGTAGGACTGTAAGACACATATCTGCCACTTTTTAGCGCCATCGAATCATTAGTGTCTGCCTGGCTGGCCGGAAATGTGGGCAAACAATTCTTGGATTTTGCATCATGCGCCATCGCACCGAGCCCAAATTGTGCTTGATTATTTGACCAAACACCAAGTAAATACCATCTTGCAAAAACCGTATTCACCTGATATGTGCCCGTGCGACTTCTTTTTGTTTTCTAAGTTGAAGTTACCACTTCGTGGAAGGAGATTTCAGTCGATAGAGGAGATCAAAGAGAATGCGACGAAGGAGCTGAAGGCCTTCCCTTCGTCGGTCTACCAGGGGTGCATGGTGGAGTACTGGGCTAAACGTTGGCACATGCATGTTGCTTCAGACGGGTCATATTTTGAAGGAGATAAAATAAATTTGCCTAAAATTTAACTCCGTTTTGTTTTATTTAAACATTCCCGATACTTTCAGATCATAGGGTGTGTACATACATCCAAACCTATAAATAATAGTCATTCGTCAAAATTGCTTTTATTTTTAATTCGGCTGATCGTTTTCCAATATTTGATTTAACGCAGTTGTATATGTTCTTAAAATATAATGGAAAACCGTTTTGTCACCAGTCCTAAGCCTTAGTGCTCAAACTTATGATTGATAAAAATTTATATATGTATGTATTTCACTCTCACCTAAGGCATTAAAAAAAACGAACTTTTCAAATAGGAACGGTAATGAAGATTATGACTTTGTATAGGCATCGCAAACAAGCAGCTTTTCAGTAGTAGACTCATTAGCATATCCCTATCTATATATATATTTCTATCATACAAATATGTAATTACTAATATATGCATGTACGAATGTATGTCTGTACATATGCGCGTGTATGCAAACAAATAATCTTCTTCACTGTTTTGAACTATAACACTCTTCTCTTTCAAGAGTAGTGATTGTACACACATCCAGACATACATATACATATTTATATATTTATATCTTTTAGCTTCGCTTTTGCATTTCTGCTCTCCTATACTGCTGGTTCGTTTAATGCCGTTTTCTCTCCCATTTATGCCTTTCAATTGGTTTACGTCATTCGCTTAGACTTATTTACAGTCATGGAAATTGAATAAACACGTCACCAAATGAATTGTTTATTACTCACAGTTAGTCCAATTACAATGAGTTGGCATAAAAGTTTAAGGCTTATAGAGAGTTTATCACAGATGTACATATAGTATATAGGTGCATACATAGTAGTTTCTTTTTAGAAATTCAAAAGATTAATTTTTCCGTATACCATATGACTGTTTTTTTTTTCGTATACCATATGATCTTTATTTATAGAATACGATTTCATTCATGTGGCTACGCTAGTAGTGCACCCTCTAAACCCAATATTCCAAGACCTTGAAGACGGTTTCTGGTTCTTTCTTACGAATGACTTGCTAGGTATTCGAAATGAATCGTTAATGGCTTGTTAGTGTAAGATCGATCTTTCACGGCACCTCTGAAAAAAGTGCAACGTCATCAAATCGCAACTCGAATAACTGACATCGGCGAGGCGGTCTATAACACGATTAGCAAAAGATCGATTGCGGCACGGGACGTGCGGTATGGCGTCCGGCCGCCAAAAATCGTTTATCATGTCTCCGTAGTGCTCATCGAAAAAATGACACAATAAGGATGTATTGGGTTCTCAATTTCCGAGTTTTCCGATAACCTAGTGCGGCAGTTATTCTTGTTAAAATAGTCGCCAAGACGAAAATGCACTTCGTCAGAAAACATACTTTTTCGCGCAAAATCGTAGCCCATTTCGATTTGTTGCTTAAAACGACTCATGTCGTTTAGCGGAGATTTGATACTGGGCTTAGTTTAAATTTCTGCCGGGAAAGAGCTGCCCCTGTCAAAATAACATGGTTAAAAAGATTACCGTATATTATCATTGTGTTGAGAATTAATCGCTTACATGCATTAGGGTTATTGATATTTTTTCAAAGCTTTCTCAATTCGTACTCGTAATAAAGCCTATACCTAAAGCCTTGGGAAAAATGTAAGAAAATGTTTAGTTTCAAATGATAAATATACTAGCTGAATATCTTATTGGCAACTAAGATTTTTTAAGAGTTCTAAGAATTTTTCTCAAGTATTTGTTGGGATAAAAATTTTTGAAAAGTAAAATGTACACAGCCTTCCTAAAATTAAGAAAGCGAAGCAATTTTGTGTTCCTTGAGGATCGATAGGATGGAGACGTGACCCATAACTCCATTTGGAAGTTCTATGTCGTGTACGGAAGAAAAATATAAAAAGACAAAGAGTAGATATCGATTGAACCATGTTTTGAACAACTTAAACATCAGGTTCTACGAGTATCTCACAGTACTTTTATAGCATGAAATAGGAAAGAGCACTCTTTACTTGTACTTAGAGGATATTCTCCAAAGTATAAGTTAATCAATTTGAGACAAAAAGAAGGAAATGCTGATACTTCTGCCATATATTTACTTCAGAGAATATCCTTCGGTCTTATGAGTACGGAATGAGCATTTATTTATTTATTTAATCAACAAAAAATATGCTCACAGACGATTACATAGGTAGATACAAACAGAGACCTTATGACAAGAGTCTTATAAGTAACTTCTTAAAAGTAAACTTAGAGTGAGAGAATTCAAAGACTAAGGTTTTTTTTTTTGCTAGTTTTAGCAAAACCCACTAAGAACAATTCATTACAACGGAAAATGCGTGAAGGAACATTAAAATAAATTTTATTGATAGACAGATAGATACAGGCAATATACTGAGCCCGCACAAATATCAAAGACAAAACACATCGACAACAGAACATGTCTAGACTCTAAGGGCATTCGATTTATTAATAAGCAACGAAAGCGATAAGACGGAATGGGATCAACGAATTTCATCGAGCCCAAAGCAAAGCAGATCAAAGCTCTCTAAATAGACTCTAATCTATTAAATACAGCTACTGCATGAAACGGTCTCCAACGAATAGCGCGTATTCTAACCTGGACCGAACTAAGGACGAGTACAACAGGTTGAGAGTATAGGGATCAGAAAACGAAGAATTATTTCGAATAAAAGCTAACATTGCGGATGATTTAGAAGTAATAAAGTTTATGTAAGAAACAGTATTAAACCTTCGTATACGATGTATAGTGACATTTAAGGAAGAAACGATTACGCACACACCAACTATATACGAGGTGTGTTCAAAAAGTATAGCGAATTTTGTGTTTTTTTGCAAAAATTATTTATTTATTCATTAATATCTATTTTTTCCCCTTCAAAGTAATCCCCATGAGATATTATGCACATGTACCAACGTTTTTTCAAATTTTCGAAGCACTTCAAAAAAACATTTTTTTTTAATCTTGTTCAGCTTCTCCTTCGATGCCGTCTCGTCAATCGTAGCGTAGCGTCGTTCTTTCATGGGCCTCTTCAGTTTCGGGACCAAGAAGAAGTCACAGGGGGTCAGATCTGGGGAATACGATGGCTGTGGCATCATTAGTGTGTTGCTTTTGGGCAAAAAGTCACGCACAAGCAACGATGTGTGAGCAGGGGCGTTATCGTGATGCAAGAGCCAATTTTTGTTCTTCCACAAATCCGGGCGTTTCTGGCGGATTGCTTTGCCCAAATTGCGCATAACTTACAGGTAATATTCCTTATTGACCGTTTTACCCTGTGGCAAGAACTCATGATGCACAGCGCCTGTGCAATCGAGGAAAACGGTAAGCTAAACTTTTACATTCGACCAAACTTTTACATTCGACCAAATGGCACGAGCCCATCGATATGTCTAGGTCCTTAGCAATTTCTCTAACGGTGATTCGACGATTGGCCAATACCATTTTCTTCACTTCACCAACTTTTTCGTCTGTTGTTGAAGTGCTCGGGCGTCCAGCACTCTTTTCGCTTTAAACATTTAATTTCATAATTGATTTTTAGATCATCCGCGTATAGAAGAAAATTACACAATGAAAAACAGGAGGAAATATCGTTAATGAAGAGGATAAATAGTAGCGGACCTAGGACACCTTGGGGAACACCAGACGGAGCAACAACAGAATAAGACAATACATTTTCAAGTCGAACGGCACAGTGCCTATTATTAAGATAGGAAACTAACCACTTAAGAAGTTGATAGTGAAAGGCGAAAACCTCAATTCCAGCTATTAATATTGGGTGAGATACCCTGTCAAAAGCTTTAGAAAAATCTGTATAGATTGCATCCATTTGGACACCTCTTTGAAATTCGTTAATGTAGATATGGGTTTATTCCATGTTGATTGGGACGTAACAAATGTTTAACATCAAAGTATATTTTGTCTTTGACTATATACATACTCAAATAATTTCGAAACTGTAGATAGCTTGGAAATCGGCCTATAATATTCAATATTATTTTTATTACCACTTTTAAGGATAGGCATAATAAAAGTGAATTTCCAATCATCAATGAAAATTCCGGCAGAAAGTGACATGTTGCAAATGTGCTTTAGAGGCATATTCTAAGCAGGGCAACTTTTAATTAGAATAACCGATAGACCATCAACATCGGTACTATTGGATGGCTTAAGCTCATTTATGCCAACAATGACATCCTCGTCATTCAATTTAGTGACATGACATAGACATAGCCGTATTCTAGTTTAGATTAAAATGGCAGGATAGTAGCCCAAGGTGGAACTGAGAGTGAATTTATTCATTTGAAATTATACCTACCACTGAACCAATGGAGTATTGATCAAATGTGTTTAGAGAGACTTCGACCACTGGTTCACTTCCTGATTTTCCTTTCAACCCAACACACGAGTTTCTTGGCTCTCTGTTATTTGCTACAATTTGTTGGATGTGCGAGTGCCATAGAGTTACATGCGCCGGCAGTAAGTACAACAACAACAACATTAGGCTTATGCCTTCACTTCTCACCCGTGCTACATTTTCTTATAGCTAAGTTATGTTTC
>JAYXIM010023431.1:0-56666 GCA_037575425.1 Anastrepha fraterculus | reverse complement strand
GATTGTTTGGCCTCAATTTCATGAATGACAACTTCGATTTCGTGTTTTAAAGTATCAATCGTCTCTGGATGGTTCGCATAGCATTTGTCCTTAACGGCTCCCCACAAAAAATAGTTCAACAAGCTGAAATCACAGCTCCGAGGCGGCCAATTGATATCGGAATTTCGGCTGATTATTCGGTAGCCAAAAGTTCAAGTGTAACTTTGGCTGTGTGACAAGTTGCACCATCCTGTTGAAACCTAATGTCGTCCATGTCATCCTCTTCAATTTTTGGAAACAAAAACTCGCATGTCACGCTAACGCTCGCCATTTACTGTAACCTCGGAAGAAGAAGAAGACTCACCACTTTGGAAATAGGTTTTCAATATTTCCCAATTTTGTTCAAGCGTATAGCGTCCCATTTCGTAAATGTCAAACCTTTAAGTAAATTATGAACACATTTGACATGTCATTTGTGTTACCATTCTCAAAATAATAGGTGGTTCAAAAAGCAAACGCTACATGGCCCACCCTGTATTTGCGCAAAAATTTTACGTCAAAATAATTGATTTAGTTTTCTCACTAAACTAATATTTGATTACTTAAATTGCACAATTGTGACATTGTACATTGACCGTATGACGACTGGGCGAGCCGGTTCAGCGTTATCAACAACTTGCACGCTCGCTCTCGCATGCGCGCTCTCTCGTTGTTTACGGTAGTGGTGGTGTTGTGGCCTTTCGGCATGCCGGCTAGCACCCGTAACCCATATTTCGAAGGTAAAATTTGTGCGGCAACCATTCGTCAGCAGACACTGACTATTTTCCCTTGCATGATTCTGGTTGCCTGTTACATTGGCGGTTACACGCCGTCAGCTTGTGTGCACACGCGTGCCTATTTGATTGCAGCTGGCGTGCACGCTGGCTAACAAATAACAACCAACGAAGTATGTATGCGAAGACCAACAACCGTCGTGATAGCTGTGACGTATAATTTGCGTTATCGATAACGACCGCCCGACTGCGGGCATGACATGCAATGCAATGGTGTATATATTTATTGAAGTGGCTAGGCGGTGCACTCAACGCAATGGGCATTAGCACACTTACACATATATACATAAATACTTTATATATAGTTTTCGTGTTTTATTTTAAGCTGTTATCATTTCATTTCTCCATCCACTCAGTGCACATCGCGCATGTTCTCACTTACTGTGATAGAGGCAAATCCTCTATGTTGCCGCGCGGCTCTCTGCCGTAATGCTTTGTTGGTTTTTCTTTGCGCTCAGCTACTGTTAATTTCTCTCTGTTCAGTTGTTGGACAAGTTTTTGTGGTGTTGTTTTTCAGCTGTTGTGTTGTAGCACTGCTTGTTTTTGCGTTGTGCGCTATTCATTTGTCTGTTTTGTTAGTTTAACACTGCCGTTGGTGCTCCCACCACCGTAATTGCCTTGCCGCTGGTTTACTCGATATGGCGCGCGCTCACTTATTTGTTCGCTTTCGTTTTGCTGCGCCTCGCTTGCTTGGCGCTTTGTTTGCTGTTCGTTCGCTTCTGGTTTTGAATTTCTGTTGGTTGGCGCGTTTGCTTGCTGACACGGCTGTTCCCCTAATCTTTCCCTCGAATATCGAATCTCGATTTCGATGAGATTTTACCGCCAGAGTGCGTTGTAATTTTTCCTAAATACACTTTCATTAAAAACTTTATTGCTCACACATTGCCACCACCATTCGCCTGTGCGAAATTTAACGATAAATATGCTACTAAATAAAAAGATCAACCAGAAATGAATACAAATTTTTTCGCAAACACAATACAAACACAAACAAATGTGCCGTGCCAGTCAACCAACCAACCAACCGGCAATGTTACAGTGTCTAGCCGCCATATTCCAAATGCCCAAATGCGCCAGTAAACAAGTGAATGCGCGCGCCGCCGTCGTCATCAGCCGGTCAACAGCCAAACAACCGTCTGCCGCGAGTCGCTACAGTGCTGTGAATGTTGGTTGTTAAAGGCTGCCGCTAAAACCTACCGCCGGATTGCTTGCTATTCGCCCTGCCTTGCCATTACGGACGTCGACGTCTCATGCCTAATTGCTTCCTATCGTGCTATCATCTGGGGCGGAGACGGCAGCGACAGCGGCAATGGTATCGGTCGTGTTTCTTCTCTACATCATCGTCGTCGTCGGCAATATGTTTTGCTTGGTTTATTTAATCACTTTGCCATATTTAATTCTATCAAAATAGAAATGAGCCGCCAGCGATTTAAATAATAAAACCAATCAGCTGTTTAGGCAAGCAACCAGTCAGCCGACAAACTAAAATTGCCGACGCGCGCAACAGCAAACGCCGTCACAGTCAACAATTGACTGACTGACGTTAACGTGCTGCTGTTGACAGCCCCAGTTCAAGCACATCGACACCAATACCAAAACACCGAAACCGACAACGACGACGACCACGACCCCGACGATAAGCAAAGGCGAAGCAAACCGATACGACGCGTTGGCTCATGACGCGGCGCACCACCACCACCACCAGCACCATCACTATGATGAGCATCATCACTTGATTCTGTCGCCTTCGTTGCGCTCACCGCAACAAGCAACAACTTTTCGCTCTTCAAGCCGGCCGTGTGCCGTAAACCGGCAGCCACTAACCGCCAACACTCTAACAACCGGCCAACCAACCACTTCATTCTTGTACACTCATTCCATATAATCCAGCTAACCAAACAACCGAATAAACAACCAACAACAAACCAGTCATCCATCCGACCAGTTGGCTTCTTTCCATTAACATTGCTTTCGATAGATAGCAGCGGGTGTATTAGGGGGTAGGTAGCGTGTGAACTTTTTTGCTACTACTACTTAGACTACTTATACGCCCCGTGGTCGTTGTTTTTTCTTGTTTTTTTCGCTGCATCAGCACATACTTATGCGAGTATGATTACGTTCATACATTCGCACTTACATACATACATACATACAAGTGGAATCACTCCGAGTGGTGGCGTTATTATTGCTTTGACTCTCGTTGTTGGTGCTTCGTGCGCGTCGTTGCTGTCGTGCTGTTTTGAATGAATCAACATTGAAAACCAAAACAGATGATTAGCCTAGTAAACTGAAACCAGAAAGCCAGACGGCACGACACGAAGCGTCAACGACGACGGGACGGAAACGAAACAACAACGGCTGCATGATGATGTTTTTTGAAGAGTGTGTGAGCAACGATAATAAACTTGATTGGTGGATGCCAGCTGTTTGATATTTTTATACGTAGCTGGTTGTGAGGATTTAATGGGTATTATTCAAATAAGCTTTTCGTCAGGCCAGGAAGTTATTTGGCACTTCAAAACATTTAAAAAGGTGTGGTGCCCGCTATAGTCAAGTCTGTAAAGGGTGATCAATTTAGAGGTATCTGATTTTAAATTGAAATAAAAGAACGGAAAAAGAATTTTATTGGACAATCTGCAATAGAACCATTGTTGGCATTTATTTTTTAAAGATAATCCTTTTCAAATGTTGTCCGCAACTGCGCCGTAATTCGGCCATCCTTAAACACCAATTTTTGAATGACTCGCTGGAGGACGTCAGTCGATATCTCACGAATAACATTTGTAATGTTGGCTGCCAATGCCTCAATCGAAGCTGGTTTATACACAAAGTTTTCAGACCTTGCATACCCCCATAAATAAAAGTCCAAAATCCACTGGTTCGAGACGAGAGATAAATTGCTCATCGAAACGACGACGCAGTGAATTAATTGTTTCTCGGGCTGTGTGGCAAGCAGCGTCGTCTTGTGTGCACCAAATGTCGTGGAGATAACGGGTTTCAATTTTCAGCATCAAAAAGTCGTTTATTATGGCGCGATAGAGTTCGCCATTCACTGTTACAATGGCGTCAGTCTCGTCTTTGAAGAAGTATGGACCGATGATTCCTCCAGCTCATAGGCCCCATCAAACGGTTGTTTTTATGGATGTAATGGCTATTCTTGAATGTTGTCTTGTTGAACACCATAAGTTGGTCTGAGCGCGCGATGAACACTTTTCACAGAGTGTCGATTTTCTTTATAGAATTGTACGATTTGTAGACGTTGTTGAGACATAAGTCTTTCCATGATGAAATGTCAACGAATAGTTTGGTGCGCACCAAAGTTCCCGCTGTTTGTCAATAGATGCCGTCAGCAGTGTGTACTAGTCGATTCTACCATAACCTAAACGTCGTAAACCAGTCTTAGACAAACTGCTTTGACACATTAGTGATTTTGTTTTGGTATCATCTACTTTTGGTTTTGTGAAAATGTCTGATTTTGTGTCGAATCGTCATTTGCGGGAAGTGTTGATTTTCCTCTTTCATTCGAAAAAAAAACGGCGGCTGAAGCGCATCGAGAGCTACAAATAGTTTACGGAGATGCTGCTTTAAGTGGAACAACGTGCTGAGATTGGTTCCGTCGCTTCAAAGCCGGTGATCCTCGTGAAGGAAAGCCAAAAACCTTCGGAGACGATGAATTGGAGGCATCGCTCAATGAGGATCCGTGTCAAACGCAAGAAGAGCTTGCTTCAGTACTAGGAGTTACCCGGCAATACATTTCCAAGCGATTGCGTGCTTTGGGAATAATTCAGAAACAGGGGACTTGGGTTCCTTATAAGTTAAAACCAAAGGATGTTAAACGTCGTTTTTTCGCCTGTGAACAACTGCTCCAGCGGCAAAAAAGGAAGGGATGAAGGGTTTTCTTCATCGCATCGTGACGGGTGATGAAAAATGGATTCATTACTGTAATCAAAAGAAAAGAAAGTCATGGGGACTGCCCGGTCGTGCTTCTATGTCGTCGACACCTCCGAATATTCACGCTGCGAAGGTTATGTTATGTATTTGGTGGGGTCAAGTTGGTGTTATTTATTATGAACTGTTAAAACCAAGCGAAATCATCACTGGGGATCGGTATAGACTTCAATTGATGCGATTGAGCCGAGCATTGCGCGAGAAGCGGCCGCAATACGCGGAGAGGCATGAAAAAGTGATTCTACAGCATGACAACGCTCGGCCTCACGTTGCCATACCCGTTAAACCTACCTGGAAACACTGAAATGGGAAATCCTACCCCACCCGCCATATTCTCCAGTTATTGCGCCGTCCGATTATCACCTGTTCCGATCGATGGCACATGGTCTAGCTGACCAGCAGTTCCAATCATATGGAGACATCAAAATCATTAAAATGGCTTGATCCGTGGATAGCCTCAACAGTTTTACCGCGACGGTATAAGAGATCTACCAGGAAGATGGGGGAAAGTAGTAGCCAGCGATGGGCAATACTTTCAATGATTCACTTGTAACCATTTCTTCAGAATAAAGTTGTATTTTCATCAAAAAAAGAGGCAAGAATTTAGTGCCACCTAATATGTATTCCGTTTAACAGTATTCACGCGTGATATGTCAAAAAAAAGCTATTCGAATAAGTACCTCCAATCTGATAACTCTTTAGTGCCTTTAGTCCGGTGGTGGGGTGCTTTAATCACTTTTAAAGCTAAAAAATAAAATTTGGTGGATGCATGGAGATAAATAATAAAATATAATTTTATAATAGGGTTTGTGATGCCCCCTTGTAAAAAACTTATTGCCAAATGCCACTCTCTAGAATGTCCAGTTTCACTTTTACCGAGTGAGCAAAATATTAAGAATAAAATGAACTGTGAAACTGCTCACAGTAGACCGTTAGGCATTAGGGGCACATTTTCATTCAAATGGATTTCATGGCAGGCTTTTAGTAGCCCTATTGTCCTATCATTAGCGGTTACTGTTAATTGAATTTTTCAGTACATTTTCGCGACTTTCGATACTTATGGCAAATTCAATTTTATGTTTAAAATTTTGAGTCGTCTCAGGGACATTTATCCTTCAGGCGAGCCTCACAAAAATGGCATCAAAACACAGTTTCTAGCCATCCAATTGACTTCCCCATTCCGCCTGATTCTTGATTTTTACGTTTCTTAACAGTATTCAAGCACAAAGCGATCCAGCCCAGATTTGAAATGTGTCGTTTTTACTGGATGCTAAAAGGTCAGCGATATTAGTATATAACGCAAGGATCTTTGACACTTCGAGTTTGTCAATGTCCAAATTCAATACGAAAAATTATGAATCTAGGATTGTCGAAATGTACCACTTTGTAAATGATGGATTTTTCTTCATCCTTCTCAGCTAATATGGCAACGCTTTTGAATAGTTAATAAACCTGACAAAGAGAGAAAATGTAATATGGTGGTAGTTCGTAATTCGGGCAGAATTTATGTATGTTCACTGATTGCTATCCACTTATGTTGTGGAATGGGCAGCCGAGTGATTTGCACAAATAAATACCGATAGCTTTCGGGTTACTCATAGCCATACCGACGTGGGCGAGTGTTGTTGTATGCCTTTTGTTTATATTTATTTATGCGCATTATGTTCTTAGGCGTGATTTATGTAGTATTTGCCATACTTCTGTATGTGTGTATGTATGTATGTATGTATAACTCAAAAATAAGCTGTGTATTAGTCATAATTGCGTGCCAAAAGTTATATTTATATTTAAAAATTCCAATTGATGTCAAATAAATATTTGAAATGTATTTTTGTACATTTTAAATTTCTACAAATTCCACAATAATATTTTTAAAGACCCTTCATTAAAAGTCAACTCTCAGTCATTAAACAAGGCGAAACAAGCGAGAAGGTCGTTGGTTGGCTTGGCATGTACGTTTGTATTTCCATTCGCTTATCGTTCGGCGCGCTGCCTTCGCTCATTTAATGCAGTCGCCTCGTTTATAGCATTCGCTTTTCTTGATGGTCTCGCCGCCCCAGCTGGATTATCACCTTTTCATGCGGTTATTGCCATACACCCGTTCCTACAGCTGCTCTTCTTGCTCCACGAAATCCACGAACAAGGCGCTCTTTATTTTGTATGTATATTTGTTTCGTTTCATTTCTCACTTGTCTTGCACGAGTTTACATTCATTCGCCTTGCATTCCAACCATTCCATTGAAATATTGGGGAGCTGCTGTCCGCTATTATGGCGGCGCTCTCTGCTAACTTTTGCAGCATTTGGTCGTGCGGCGAACCGGAAGGTCGCTTTACCGCAACAACACCGGAGTGTGCTGTTTATTATGGAAATCGCGCAATCAGCGTAGCGTCGTAGTATCTCTGTACATTTTTATATTCCAACGCCGTCGTTGTCGGCTTGTTCGTTGTTGCTGTCGCGTCGGCGTCGGCATCGGCATCGTAATCGTTGATGTTTATATTTTTTTATAGAGTGTACTATTTTTAGCCACAGACGCTGTTGCTTGGCTAAGTTGTGAGTGCATTTTTTGCTTTGTATAATTTTTTTTTTTGTTTTGTATTGTCGTGTTGTTTGATTGGCGCTGACTGTTGGCTGGTTTTTGGTTGGCATCGAACTTGTTTGTCTGTTGTTGTCAGCTGTTATGCTAGATGTTTTGAGTGGTCGGGTGGAGGGTTCATTGTGTGCTGCTGCTATCGCGTGTTTCATCGTGTATTTCATATTCGCTTTAGGGGATACGCGAGGGTAATTACTTTAGCGCCTCTGGTGTGCTTGTTGGGGTCGCTTTCAGTGTAGACCTTTGAAAGTTATACGTATGTATGTACGTACATTCACATGAACATGATTGGGGCCAGCATGGAAAATGTAGTGCGTTTCAATGGCGGCGGAACAGGTTTGGCGTGCGATTTAGTTGCTTATGAGTTTTTCATACCTTTTCTGCTGCTTGTTTTGAAATTGAGTTGAGTGGATAGTGTCTCAGCGAAATTCATGTGGGATCTAATGTAAATTAAATCCAATTTTTTTATTGGTTTGTGTAAATTAGTATTTTGTTACTTTATATAAATCCGGGTTTCCATGTAAACGGAAAGTTGAGTAGGTTAAGGTTAATTTTGTTTTAAATAGCATTAGTTTGAATTTAGTATTTACTGCAAGAACGGATTTGTTGGAGCGGTGTATTATTATGAATTGATATGAAGGAGGCATTATTTTGTTTTTTGTGGACAGAAAATTTCTGTATGTAGAAGGCTTATTAAAAAGTAGGTATATTTAAATAAATTTAATTATTATAAATTATTTATTCCGCTCAGCACAACCGCTAAGCACTACCAGAACTAACAAATTTGTTGTCGAAAAAAATGTTTCTTACATTACTAAGTGCAATTTTCTTATAACTAAGTACAGTGCACCTGCGATAATATTAACACCCCAAAATATGAACACTTTTTCGCTTCCATTGAGTACTCTAAAATATGAACTTTTGGAAAAAGCTCTAAAATATGAACATTATTGATTTTCAAATTTCTATCAAATTTCATGAGCCTAATAAATCGGGGAATCCCCTAGTTAATAAAATTTAAAGTGAACAAAAACGTCGCTGAGAAATGCTTGCGTTCACTCGCATACACATGTATGTACATGCTTTGCCTGCTTCTATTTTCAGTCGTCAATACAAATTTTCAACGACGAAAGTTGGTCATTTCGTGCGAGCATAACTTACCTTCTTACCTACTTCATTTTCTTGCAAAAAAAACTTAATATTAATCAGTTAAAAAAAAGCACACAAAAAAGCATAAGTTTTTGACCTTAAGAGAAAAATCAAAAGCTCCCGGTTAGCGGGGTTATGTTGAAAGACAAAGCAAAATACTTGATTTTAAAATTAAAGAAAATTGCCTTGAATTCAATGTCAGTGATGGATGACTTCAAAATTTTAAAAAGAGATATCGCGTGCTCCAAGTTTCTGGAGAAAACCTATCTTCACAGCCCTAGTTAGTTGACCCATTCAAAAAGGCGTTAAAGATGAAAATGGAGGAGCTTGGGTTAAGTCGTGAGCAACTAAACAACGCCGATGAATTCGGTTTATACTGGAAACTTTTGGCACAAAAGACGTACATATGTGTCATCGTTAGAAAAAACTGTCCCAGATGCAAAGATGGAGAAGCAAAGAGCAACTTTCTTGTGTTGTTCAAATGCGTCAGGATCTCATCAACCCAAGCTGCTTGTAGTCGGAAAGGCTAAAAATCCCCGTTGTATTAAAGGTTTTGACTGCCCTATTTTTAAAGATTGGTTCCACCGTTCATTTATACCTGAGGTAAGATTTCATATTTTAATCTCAGTAAGTAAAACTCATAAAATTTATTTGGGTTACAAAGTTTTTGATGGAAAATGGATTACCAATAAAAGCTCTCATTTTAATTGATAACGCTCCATCGCATCTACCCGAGGATGAACTAATATTATAACTGAAGACGGCTGCATATTAACAATGTTTATGCCACCAAATGTCACCCCTCTTATACAAGCTATGGATCAAAATGCCATCAGGATTACGAAACTTTACTATAGAAATAGTTTTTTGGCTTCTGTTGCTGCAAAGCAAATTACGCTTAAAGAAGCGATTGTTACCATGGAATCTGCATGGAGCAACGTACTTGCTGTTGTGCTATCCAAATGCTGGAGCAATGTCTTAAGTACGGTAGAAAATCAAGAGGATCCTGAATATGACGTTCCTTTGAGTGTTCTTCGAAACAACTTAATTATGAATGTAAGGGGTTTGGAGGAAGGTGCAGCCAATCTTTTGTCACACTTGAGACCTGAGGTTTGTGTTTTAGAACCGTTAGTTAAAGAAGTTTGTTTTTTATTTTTTTAAATTTCACTTTAGGTTAAATTCACTGCTTTCAACGTTAGAGAATGGAACGATGATGCTATTGAATGCAAAACCAATGAAATACAGGAAATTTCCGACGATGATTACATCAAAGGAAGCTATTGACATGCTTAGTAAAACTTTGGAATGGGCTGAGATTGAAATAGCTGATATATGGTTGATCTTTAAATGTGTTGAAGAAGCTAAGGGAAAAGGCAGTTTTTAAGATGCTTGAACAAAAGCAACAAACAACAAAAGCGGATTACGGATTTTACTGATTTTTTTTCGATATGAACTCAATTTTTTTTTTAAATTGAACAAACCCTGAATTTAAGTATGAAAAACTTTTTGACTGTAACTAATTTTTTATTTGTTAAATGTAAAAAAAAAATGAATAAACAACGTTTCTTTTGCGGTTTTAAATAAAACAAAAATCCCTCAAAACTTATTAAATAGAATATTTTTCAATTTAGTTGCCTTTCGTAAATATGAACAATCTCGCAAAACTGAACAGGCCTGGTTTTAATTAGTTCATATGATCGCGAGTGCATTGTAATTTCATATTATTTCTTAGAACTATTTTATTGTAATTGTGTCTCTCTGTCTCTCTTTGAGAACGCATTTGTTTTTTCTTGCTGCATCCATGTAGGCTGTCCTATTCAGCCGCCTCGGAATATATCCTAACACTCCCCTTAAATTACATACCCTTTCTCCAATCAACAACGAATAAAGAAGTATCTCTCATTCCGTCAACAGATTATTGCACGTTTTGGAAATGTAATCCGTAGATGAATTGAAGCCATTTAAAGGTAGAGTGCTTAGATAAACGAGTGCTTAGACCAAAGCCATCATCTTAATACTTTTAGTTATAGAAAATAATAAAATTGTGAAGTAAATTACAGAAACAAAGCTTTTTTTCTCTTTTTTCTCAACAGTTTGTTCTTCCTGGAGAGTAAACACAGGGTGGTATTCTTTTTAAATTTTTGCACAAACTGCATTGATTACAGAATTGACTAGGTTTAATGCGGGAGTAAATAAAGAGAAACACCAAAAACAAAAAAAATAGTTGAAAAGAAGAAGAAGCACTAGCAGGAAAAAAATCTTACGTTAGTTCGTTGTTCTTATGAAACAAGTACCCGCAGCTCTAATCTATTGCAATGCTTGTATTTTGGCAAGCGCTCGATCACAGCTTTGAATATGATTTGAAAAATTTGCAAAATAACATTGGCAACTCTATACCCTACACTAGCACACAATTATACCGTCTCGCCGTTTCTGGTTCGTTGATCATCTCATAGTCGCCATCGTTACAGACTCGTTTCAGCTGATTTATATGCTTGCAATGCAATAAACGTTGCACTCTGCCACCCCAAACGAATCCAAGTGGATTCCACCGGCACTCGTGTCACATGCACATGCGACTACTTGCACGCAGCACACGCCGAAATTGGGAGTATGTGTTGGAATGACTGGAATGCGGTGTTGTGTGCAATCGGGCATTGTGGGCCACATGGAATCAAAGAGGAGTACAAAACAAAAAAAAAAAAACAAAAAAAAAACGAAAAGCAAAACAACAAAAAGTAATCGGTGACAGAGATGTCTTGTTAACAGTATGCGCACTCGCTCTTGGCACACTGCTATTGTGGCTATTACATGGTGACAGATGAACAAGCTACTCAAAGCCGCAACAGACACGGTTGGGGCAATTTAAGAGCACACAGCTCCAACTAGTTAATGTCGTTGGTCGGAGGACACAAATTCTTACTGAAACGTGTACGACGGAAATGAAGAGAATTTTTTGTATTAGTTGACTGCTACGAGTAAAATACAACGTTTGCTTATCATCGATTATATTTCTCCACTGCAGCCATATTTGTATGTTTGGCCTCTGTCGCCGCGTAAATGCAGTAATGCTAAAGTTTGATGTTTGCTTTGCCTTGCCTTTGCCTGCGCTGTGTGTTGTGCAGCATTGCTTGGGGAATTTGGGGAGTTGTGTGTAGGCTAGGCTATGTTTATTTGCTTAGATATACTGTTGTTGTTGTACTTGTGTTTGGCTTCTGCTGATGCTCAGCCACGGTTCGATCCGACTCGCGCTACGCGTGCATGTAGTTAAACAATTCAATGGGTTGGTTGCGTGCCTGCCTGCGCCATTGCTGTTGCTCGAATGCGAGCAAAATAAATTCAAAGCACGAATAACATAACATACATGAAATAATGCGAGCATACAGAAACAGCAACACAAATCTGCAAGTGCAGAAACAATGCGTTGGAGATCTTGGTGAGAAAATTCAAAAACATCCAATTAGTTTGTGTGTGTGAATTTGTGTTATCTGGGGCCGTTTTTGTACGGAGAGTCGTTTTTGTGTTTTTTTTTTGTTATTGTATGTACATAGAAGGTGTATTTCATTTGAGAAGTGGAACAGTGAGAAATTGGTGGAAGTAGTCGCTTAAGCAAGAGAAGAACTTTGAGGGGGGAAATGTGGAATTTAAACTGCGTGTAGCGGTGGAAATTGGATTTTGGTACATACAACTTTTTAAAGTGTGAACTAACAGTTAGGAAATGCAACCATATTGATTGTTTGTGTGGGTATTAAAAATTGTGTTGAAATTTAATGCTATTTTAAGTGTCTTTAAATTAATGGTGTGCAAATCAAACGATCTGAACTCCAGAATATTATTGCTTGTAAGTTGCTATTACGAAGTGGTAATTTACTTTAAGTATAGGGTGCTTTGTTAAGAGCTTCAACTTAAAATTATAATATTTTCAATACAGCAATATTGCTGAATTGAGTTTTTTTAAATAAAATCTGGTCGATAATTTCATGACATGTTTTTCCACCGCGGGTACGAGTTACAGGGTCTATTCGATCAATTCAATCCAATTTACGACAACTTTTCCCAATAAATCTTTCCGTACGGGGTCAATGCTGGCTTGAAAATTGCAATTAAATGATTGTTAAGCGGGCTGTATGTGGCAAGTTGCGCCGTCATGTTGGTACTAAATGCTGGCGATGGTTAGCTGCTAAATTTTTGGATAGAAAAATTGCGTCAGCATGGGTCGATAACGCTCGCCATTCACCGTAACGGGAGCGCTTTTCATATTTCGAAAAAAATAAGGACCGATGACGCACACAGTGCTCTGTGAACTTCGCAAATAGTTTTTTGAAGTGAAACTTCTAGGCGTCGATGGACGAGCAAGAATGGAGAGTAAAAGGTCAAAGCCATGCAACGTTTTGGACATTTTCGTTCCGCGAGAGAGAAAAAAGATATAACGTAGCGGAAAAGGGGAAAGAGAGCTATACCTTATATATATCTTAGACACACTTTAGGCTATTTTTCCTCAGTTTTTCCTTATGGTTGCTAATTTCTAGTAACAAATAACACTGCCTAGTTTTTTTTTCAAAGTAAATTTCCACAATTTAGAAGCTTTACTTTGTCTTAAACGGTTCATGACGACTTGTCAAACCTTACCGAACAGAAATGTCAACACAGTTTATCATTCTCAGCTGTATTTTCACGAAAATATTTTGCTCCAACGCAGAGATTTTCAAAACGGTGCTTTAGAGCCATTTGAGGAGTGCCAGGCAGGCACTTCAACCATTTCACCATTTTTCAGATTTTCGTGAGCCGATCCAAGTTAAAACCACTTCTATAAAATTAAGTATTTTGAAACGGAATGCAGTTTTGTAAGCCATTCTTTACAAAAAAAAAATCATCTTAAAATATTCCAATATCATTTTGCTCCTTTATTCAAAAAGTAAGTTGACATTTTAAATTTAAATTCCTCGCGTTTATGAATTTTATTTATGACTTTTATTTTTAATCACAGTAGTATAACTTTTTCTTACAAATTTTTTGGTTTCATCAGAAACTAAATTCTTTTTACTTAAATATGTAGGTATCTTTAGCACAGTTCGGCTAAAGAAGTATTGCGCTGACTCCTAAAATAATTGGGTGGAGGTCATAAAATATACCAAATTTTATGATTCGTACGATAGCAATCTGTGTGTTTTTTGCTATAATGAGGGTCAGACACCTCCAGATATGTGTTTGTATGGAAATTAGCTATTGTTGCTGTTTTTACTAGAAAATAGAAGTTTTAAACAAATCGCGTTCACTTCTTGTGGCCCTATTACGTTTTGAGCCAAATCAAATTAACTGCATTAATTTCTATCGCAGAGCAAACACATCAAATGCATTTCCCTTAGCGCGTATTCTAACCCACCTTTCGTCGGCGCTCATAACTTTCACCACACAACACTGTCGGCGGAGTATTGCTGTTGGTATTATCTCTCATAAAAACTGCCCACAAGAAATTGGAGGAAGGAGAAAAATGTGAAACTGGAAGTCGCTCATAAAAATCAATTTACTCACTCTCTGCACAAGATTTTAGCATCGCGCACATCTCCCACTGCATGATAGCTCCTCCCTCGCCATTTTACTCTTAAATAAATGTTTGAATGACAGTGTGTATATATACATACATATGTAGTGTGTACGTACTTGTATATTAACGGACAATATGCGTTTGTCATGTGGCTTCGCTTAAAATCCATAACCAACCAACATAATTGACCCGAATCAAAATAGCGACAACATTCTGCAACAACAACGTGATTGTGATTGCTAGTGCGATGCTGACATCGTCAAATTCTCGATAGTGGTTGTGAACCAGGAGAAATGTAGTGATTTGCCAGCTTAGAGTAAAGAAACAAGCCAACAACAAAATTCGGTAGATATCCTTGTTTTGCAAGCAATCGCAACCGTAGCGGCCTGTGTGCGCGTATGGGGATGCCAAATTAGTAGCCTACTGCGGAAGATTTATTGTACATAGGCAGTTGGCATCCATGCAGAAACACGATCTGATGTGATACATATTTTTGCACAGCATCAACTCTTTGTAATGTAATAATTGATTGTGGAAGATTTTAACGTAATTTATTGAAACCTTTTGAAAGGTTGAACCCTTATTAGTAGCCTTTTACTAAAGGTCTGATAAGCAAAATTTAATTTTTTCTGAAGAAGTCCATTGATATATTCAGTACGGATCCTTCAAAAGATTCAATGATATCCGTGAAATTTGTGAATCACTGGGTGCCAAAACTTCTGAAATGCTATTTAACTACGGGCGATAAGACATATTGGATTTCTTTTTGTTTTTTGTTTTGGTTGGTGAGGTAGGGTTGCAAATGCCTTCGCACTTACAGTGACCGTT
Source organism: Anastrepha fraterculus (assembly GCA_037575425.1). Lineage (NCBI taxonomy): Eukaryota > Metazoa > Arthropoda > Insecta > Diptera > Tephritidae > Anastrepha > Anastrepha fraterculus. Next base: position 41,793 of record JAYXIM010023431.1, on the reverse strand, counting down.
GTCCACTGCGTCGTGTGGTGTGGCCACTAAAACGATCCCTCCTCTCCTTCTGGGGAGACTCCCTTCCCGGAACTGGAACTTTTTACATTATTTCGGGTGGGCCCAGAACGGCATCCATAAAGGACCAATTCAATTCACCCAGGTCTGGGTCCACCCTATTTGTAGCCAGCTTTCATGCTATAGGCTTGTCTTTTTGTATCTCTATCTGTGCGTCTTCGGTTTCTTGCACTGTGTCGAGGACAAGGAATATTGGATAAATGCTATGAGCTCCGAGGTAACCAAATAATATCTCCAAAACTTCTGATAACCACATTGCCTAACTAACCTAATAAAATATGTCGATTATTGTAATTCTCGATGTCTCTAAGCCTCATCCTGCTTACATTTTCAAAAAAAAAAAAAAAAAAAAAAAAAAAAAACAGAGGCCGATGAGGGCAGCAATCCGAATATGAAAATTGCGTCTCGTCAGCAAAGCTTGATGAAATTCTGATAAGAACTGCTTTAATGCACTGATTGTGAGGTGATAAAGTAACTGAAGATTATTTGTTTTATATTACTGAGTCAATTGGACTTTCCAAGAGAATAATATGAGACCTTTGTGCCCTTGAGCCTTGGTGCCTCTGTGACATGTTGAAATCCTCAGCACTATGTGAGTATCAAAGGGCATTTCTGCTGAATGAAATTAAACAGTGACAAACCTAAAACACTTAAAATACAAAAATTCTGCTAAATTTATTCTAATATATATAAATATGTTCTGGCTGACCTCCTCTTCCTGTTTGTGGTGTGCGTTTTGATGTTGGACAGTTTTTAAGCCGCCTCTGAACGGCAAAAGGTTTTTATGAGGAGGTTTTCCAAGGCAGAAATGGACACATAACGTGTCTTCAGGGGTTAGGAGTAGTCAGAATTTTCAAAAAATTCGTTCGTTTCGTATAGCGATTCTCCTTGATTCGAAGAAATTACTCTGTGGAAACATATCTTGTTTTTTTTTGCATCAGTAATTGGGTCATCTCTATGCTAGAAACCAGGATCATCAAAGCTAATATGGGTAATATCAACATCACCAAGACGGTTCACGGCGGCTCTCCACATGGGGGGTATTGTCTCCACTTCTCTGGTTATGCGTTATTACCAAAGTCTTAACAAAACTTAATACAGGTGGGGTAAAAGCGGTGGCGTACGCTGTTGATGTGGTGCTAATGGCGTCAGGACTAAGTCCTAATACAATCAGTGGGATCATCCAAAAGGCGTTAGGCGAGCTTAACTCTTGGGTCACACACTGCAGCCTAGCTTTAAACCCACGTAAAACAGAACGTATGCTTTTCACCACCAGATATAAGGTACCAACTTTTACTCTACCAAATATTAACGGACAAACCCTCTCATTTTCACACAGTGTTAAGTACCTACTTAGGGGTAATTTTGGACTTCAAACTTAGTTGGAAATTAAACGTCGAAGAACGGGTAAAAAAGGCAGAAATTGCTTTATGTGCCTGTAAATATATGCTTAGAAGAAGATGGGGTCTTCAACCTAAGCAGCATACATTATGGCCATATAAGACTGGTTATACGACGTATTTTATTATATGGTTCGGTAGTTTGATGGAAAGCTCTAGGGCGAGAGACAATACCAAATTACTCGGCAGAATACAAAGATCACCCTGTGCAATACGGTCGGTGCAATCAGATCATGTCCTAGAGAGGCTCTCAATGCCCTGACACACGTTATTCCAATAGACCTACATATTAAGAAGAAGACAATCATGAGTGCGTTTAGGCTAAATGAAACGGGTCGCTGCAAAGAAAAAAATTATGGTCATGCCAGCCTATTATTGCGACAAACTCAGTTAAGCTCGGAGAGGACTGATTACATCGTCCCAACGGTAACTTTCAACAGGAACTGAGCCACTCTCTTCCCATCTAAGGGGGAATGGAATAAGGGATTCTCACTAAACAACTTCGGCACTACAGTCTACACAGATTGCAGTAAAATGGAATGTGGTGTTGGAGCTGGTATATATTCTCACAGACTTAAAATTGAGAAATCTGTGCGTCTCCCTAATACCAGCTGTGTTTTCTAGGCGGAAGTACGGCAATTGGGGAAGTTTGTAGGCTACTAATCGCAGATTTCTCTTTTAAGGGCAAAACCGATATTCTTTCGTATTGCAAAGCTACAATCCAGGCACTGGATTCGGCTACAACAACCTCTAAAGTGGTGGAACAAAGCAGGAATAGCCTTGCCACCTTGAGTGAAAACCATAAAGTTATCTTAATCTGCGTCCCGGGACATCGCGGTACATTCAAGGTAACGAAGAAGCAGATAAACTGGTAAGAGAGGGATCTGCTATGGATAACGTTCTTGCGGAATCGGTATTCGCATCATTAGGTGCAGTAAATAATGCAATTTCCCTAAAATACCTTCGAATTGCGGATTGTAGATGGAGAGACCAGACGAAGTGCAAAATTAGCAGAACGTTATGACCCACTTACAACCTCAAGGAAAGAAGCAGTCAAAATGGGCATCCCTCACAACACATACTGTCATAGTTGTAAGCAACCGGAGAAAAAGGAAACAATCTTCCACTTCCGCTGTGAATGCCCTGCCGTATGGAAGGACAGAATGTTAACCCTGGGCCAACCGCTGTTTGAGAGTCTCGAACAACTGTCTGGCTTAGATGTCAACAACCTACTAAGGTTCTTAAACCGCACAGACTGGATATAGTCATGCTGTAAATAGCCGTTAAACAAAATGGTAACGAGGATGTTGCAACAAAATGGAGCACTAGTTGAATTCTGGAAGAATCACCACTTTAACCAACCAACCATGATTATTTAAGTATTGTTTTTCCTTTAAATCTGATGAAAAGATCAATTTATTTTAAATGTTTTTTTATTCAATAAAATTATACCACAATTTTTTTTTTGCCCGCCCACAGGCAAAAGTTCGTATGAAATTTAATTTTAATAACTGAAATATTATATAATAATTTTTATACTATATTATTTTTCTAAGTTTACTTTCATTATTCTATTGTTAACAGTCATAAGTCTTTAAAATAAAAACAAAAAAAAATATTTAAAATAAAAAAATCTTACTTCCTCTTCATTTCCTTCCCACTTTGTGGACACTACTATTATTTTGACCGCAGCTGTATGTGCGTGGAGGAATGCATACTCTGAATGGAAGATGCCTGTTTCGAATTTAGCACACTTCGCTCGAAAACCTCCATTACTACTTGCCAATGCCTCTCTTTTCCACATGAGAAACTAGTAAATTTGCATTTTGAATGTATTGAATTTACACTTTTTGATTTATTTATTTTAAGTTAATTTCATTTTATTATTTATTTTAGATTAATTCAATTGAGCACCGCAATTTGTTAATATAATGAGAAATAAACTATTTAAGCCTGATTATAAAGGGCTTTCCAATAAGAGGTTTTATTTTGATATTCAAAGAAAAATTATTAGTTAATAGTGGAAAATAACATCAGTCAAATGACCACCGCCACCACGCTTACAGGACAATATCCTTTTCATGAAATTTTCCATAACCGAATTGCAAAGTGACTGCCCTATGTCCTCGATAGCCTCACGAATTCCATCATTGAGGTATTGAATCGACCCTAGGCTGTTGGCGTAAACCTTCTCTTTCACGTGGCCCCAAAGAAAAACGCCACAAGATGTTAAATCACAAGATCTCGGTGGCCCATTGTGATCACCTCTTCGAGGGATAACAAAGTCCGGAAACTTTTCCCGTAAAATATCGATTAGTTTCGTTGCTTGTGTGTCACGTAGCAGCGTCTTGTTGAAAATAAACGTTGTTCAGATCAATACCATCCAATTCAGGCCATAAAAAATCGTTAATCATCTCTCCTGTTTAACACTTAACACATGTTATTGGAAAACCCTTTACATACTTACATATCTGGTATTACCGGACTTGAGTAAAAAATATTCTCTTCGTGGTAAAAATATGTTTTTTTTTGTGTATTTTATAGTTAGGCTGCTCTAAATTTTCCGAAATATAACTATAATTATAAATTTGATTCTCTAGTTCAGATTTTCCCTGTCGGGTGCTTATTTGTGCAAAATAAATACATACATACACACATACATATCTTTTCGCCCTAGGTACTCTCATTATTTCTGTTGTATGATTTAATGCCATGAGTGCAGTGTGAAAATGAAAAAAAATCATAGGAAAAAGCCATGCACATTAACAATAGGTATAGTGATAAATGGAGTAATTGTGCACACACCGACACACATACATGTTTATGTGTACACATTCTTATATGAGTATATAATACACGTCTCGCTGCACACATCTACACATAAATATGCACTTAATATTTAGCGAATTCGCCGTTAGAAAGAAATCCAAGCAAAATGAATTATCAGCAGCAAAACCAGACTGGGCGCCACTATTCGTTTATAAAATAGGTATATATGTATGTATGTATGTGTGCAAGTATGTATGTGTGCAAGTATGTATGTTTGTATACGTCATTGTGGTGCAGTGTGGCACCTTCACAGGCTTTGGCCGAGCTTGTTCTCCAATTCATGGCTTTGCGCCATGTTTTTTCCTACTATCGTATTTATATATTTCTGTATCATTCCTTCTGTATTATTTTCTATATTTGTATGTAGGTATGTACACCTAGAAAGAAATGATATTTATTTAATTTTTTCCTTCTGTTTCTTTGCAGGTAAGCTAACCGTAAACGATTATAAGTTTTGACACTAAGCTGATCTGGAGCACCTGATGGTTATGTTAAAAGAATTTCTTAAGGCTGTTAGCTCATGTAAGCTCCATTTATCATAGAAATTATGACAAGCTTTTTCACATTTATACATTGATTATATTTCTATGTAAATATCCTGCTAAATTAGTTTATCGATTTTGTTATTAGCCCTACGTAGGGCACACGGGTTTGGGCAGTCTTTTTCGACTTTGAAAGTGAATTTAACATATTTCTATTAAGCTAACGACTTGGGCTTCCAGGTAGCTTCCTAAAGTAGTAAACGTTTTTTTTTTCTTGTTTACTCCTATAGGAAGCATAGGGCCTCGACAAGACTTGTCTTGCGATGGTTTAGTTAATCTATTTGATTTCTGACAGGGTAGGTGATTAGCCAGTCGCTACCAGTCCTAAATAGTGGGAGTGCCCATCTGTCGTTGCTTAGGAACAACGCCTTCTTAGTACTGGAAAAATTATAAATCCTCCGATAGTTTGATTAATTTTGTATGAAAAGTGATTAAGATTTCAGTATTCTACAAAAAGGATAAATCCTTGCTATTTTTTTATTAGGTTAAGTTTTGGCAGTGGCTACTCTTCATGAGAGTGCAGAGGGGATTCACTTAGGCCTGGAGGTTCGTTGTTATACCACTAATTTTGACTCAAGTTTCCCCTCTAACTTACACTGTGGCGAAACCTTTTCGTCGAAACCTCGGATAAACGGTAAAATACTGTGGATGGCTAACTGAAGTAAGAGTTTAAACAGCGAAATCGCGTTCTGACAAGTGTAGGGGCAGTGGCAGAGGAAAGAGAGCTTCATTAAAAATTAATAAAAAAGTAATAAATCACCACGGAAACTCATTATTGTTACAATTTGGTGTTAATATAAAAATAATAATAAGCCAGGGACAGGGTGTCACTCCCCGCCACACCACTCACGGAACTCCTCACCACACTAAGGCGCGCAAGGATGATAAATTTTCCAGGTTTGGCCAATAACTATGGCGAGAAGCAAAATTGGGGGGAGGCACTTCACGTAACGAGGGATTCGCCAGCCGAATTCTGCACGATCATTTTCCATGTATTCACAGACTCGTCCAATTGAACACTGACTGTTTTAACAGGAACGAAGCAACCTGAGTGTAGAATGTGTTGATTTTTTTCGTATATAATAATTTAAAAAATGTCGCTGAAGGGTCAACTTCTACAAAAAAGAACATGAAAAAAGAAATTTCATTTTTTCAATTTTTTTTTATTTTTTTTATAAAAAATTTTTCATTTTTTTCAATTTTTGAAATTATTTTTTTTTTATAAAATTTTTTAAAAAAGTTCTTAAAGAAAAAACTAAACAAAAATTCAAAAAATTGAAAAAAAATGAAAAAAATTTTATAAACAAAAAACTGGAAAAAAATTGAAAAAAATGAATTTTTTTTTTTAATTTTAATAATTTAAAAAATGGCGCTGAAGTTGACCCTCCCGAAAAATTGGGCCTGGACGTTGTTGTCCGTTTTAGCTCTTCTATCTATCTGAAATACAAAAACCAAAAAAATTATTAATCACTATGACTGTAGCTATGCCCCGTACTAGAATAAAAAAAGAAAAAAAAAGTCACAAAATGGAGCGGTATTGAATTTGACACTCTGAAAGTCGAGTTTTTTTTATCAGCTTTTTAATCAAAAAATATGAAATATTGAAATAATTATATGACTCAAGTACGGGCAATAGCCATTGATGTTGTGAGAAACATATTAAAATTGCAGACTATTCAGTTGGATATTTTTTTTGTTGTTTTTTTTTTTGACAACACCAGTCCGCAAAAAGTCGTTTCGAGATAAACGAGTTTACAGTTTGAGGTATAGGAGCGCGCGGTCCGCTCTCTACCTAGTTAATGGGTTGTAGAAGCTATAATATTGGGAGTTTCCGCATGAAAATTTCATTGTGTATTCTTAAGCTGCTATACTTTTGAAATATAGAAAAAACAAAAAATCGATTTTTTGAAATTTGTAGAACACCGGGTACCCTTAAGTCACGCTCACCTTATAGTATGGATGATCCAGCGCCCCAACAAAAATGAGCCGTACGTCGTGCGAATTGCGTGCCTAGTGTCGCCTCGAGAGGAAGAAGGCAACCGTGGGCTTTGTTATTTTTAAAGGGTAAAAATGTATTGTTAGTTTCAGTAAAGACCAACCGTCTTAGCGCTCCAATTTGGGGAGAGGTAGGTACAAATTGTGTCAGAAAGTTTTGCAAATCAAAAAATTGGAGCTTTAGTGGGGATTTTTAAAAGTGTTTAAGGAATATCGACGCTTTGGAGTGGAATATGTAATTATTGTAGTAGGTCATGATTTTGGAATTAACACAGTGTAACAGAATTTACTATATATATAGTAATTTCTAAAAATAATTTTTATTTATATAAACTAAAAATTTATTTAAAGAAAGCGCTTATTCTTGCTTGTAAAAACACTTTCTTCTCAGAAATCTATTTATGTACAATGAGCCATACTTATGCATACATACATACATATACATACAAACACCCGCCAGTAATTATACATTTTGCGCATTTTGTAATAAAATTCATTATGTTTACCGAGTGCGGCAAAGCTAAAAATACATTTCTTCTCTTTTATCATCTCATCCCTTTACCTTCAAAAATTTAATAATCGCTAAGTTGACGTCAGAATTTCAGTTGTCGGCTGTGCTGATAGGCACGTAGAACAGTTGGGCCTACCAGTAGACATATAAAGTGTGTGTGTGTGTGTGTGTGCAATAAATGTATATACATACATACATACATACCAACAATACATTTTTTGATAACGTATAATAAAAGTGCAGGAAAGAAAACGTAAAAACTTTAAAATATCAGAAGCAAAACAGAAGAAGACAAAATGTACATAGGTATTAATTGATTGCCTTACATAATTTGTTTAGTGAAATTTATGTGGCGGCGCATAGTTAAGAGCTAATTACGTTTAAGAAAATATGAATGGATATATATGCATGTATGGGTGAATATACAGCTGTGCTCAAAATCTTAGTAGTGCACATACAGACGTAAAATGGAATGGGTTAAAAAAGTGCGTTTAATCGTTTATATGAAAAATTTTATTTTTTCCCTCTTATAGCCCAAATGTCAAACAAAACAAATCCCAAAAAAAAATCTAATGTTTATCTTATTTCAGTGCGGTAAAATTATATTTAGAAAACCTGCAGCAAATTTTAAGCGGTCAAAAACTTAGTAGTGTAACAAATTGTGAGAAAAATTTTGAAAAAACTTTTATATGATTTTGGATGATAGATGATAATTTTTGATTTTATTTTTATTTTTACATGGGATTATGTTTAGTATTTAAATTAGAATTTTTCTGCATGTCCCCTATTCTTTAGAATTGCAGCACAACGGCGTTGCATTGAGTCAACAAGTTTTTGGCATCTTTCAATCGAAATCGACTCCCATGCGCTCTTTACAGGTTCCCATAGTTGCGTATTAGATGTTGGCTTGCGTTGGGCTACTGCCTCCTTGACACCATCACACAAATTTTCAATGAGGTTTATTTGACTGGTGACTGTGGCGGCCATTCAATTACGTTGATCTGACTCGCCTCAAACCATCTTTTAGCAACTTTACACGTGCGTTTGTGGTTGTTCTCTTGCTGGAACGTCCAAACAAGCGGCATTTCGTCTCTGGCATATGGCAGCATGATGTCCTTGAGTATGTCAACATATGAGGCGCCAGTCATAATTTCCTTAACCCAATGAATGGGTCCCACGCCTAGCCAAGAAAATCATGCCCAGACCATAATGCTAGAACCACGATGCCTTATTGTTTTTGTTGTATACTTTGGCTGGTATTCGGTGTTAGGTGGTCCTCGTCTTACATATTGGCGCGATCCTTTTCCACCATACAAGACAATCTTCGACTCGTCCGACCGACCATAAAATGTTGCGCCATTTGGTCGAAGGCCAATTTTTATGTTCTTTGGCGAATCGAAGTCTTTTTTATAAATACATACATGCCTTTTTGTTAAGAACGGTACTTTTCTTGGACTGTGAGCACCCAGGTCGTGCTCACGCAAACGCCGACGAACAGTCTCAACACTTTTAAGGCATCTTTTATCTCAGTATCAGCCGCAAATGGAAACTGCTTTGAGTATCTGACGATAGACTTAACTTCTCTTGCCGACATTGCTGGCTTTCTTCCACGCTTTTTGCCACTTGGTTTGTACTTGACGGCATTACGTACCATTGCTGGTGAGCAACCAGTGATATTTTGCACTTCCACATAAGTTTTTCCATCAGCAATCAATTTTTTTATGAGGGCGCGTTTCTCGGGTGTGCAGTTCTACCTTCTGGATATTAATGAATGAGGAATAATAAAAATTTGGCCATTAGCTGCAGATTATCAATTAAATAAACTTATCTCACCGTTGTTTTTTTTTTTGTTTTTAATTTTCACAAAGATAGTCACGCACTACTAAGATTTTGACTGAGTAAAAAGCCGTTGCAACCAAAACTTCATGCAAAATTAACGTCAAGTGATTGCATAACTTGAAGCCGACTTCTTAATCTAATGGATTTTACAGTGGATGGCGAAAAATTTTTGTGATAAAAAAACGTGACCACTTAAGGGGTTGCGTCTTTCTCGGAACTGTGTTTTCAAAGTCGGTTGTCAAATGTTCTCGAAAACTACTTAACCGATCTTGATGAAATTTTACACAGGTCTTCGAAATACAATTTACTCGTGCTTGAACGAAGGATTTTTTTTTCAATTACAACTATTTAAAAAAAACAAAATGTCAAGCAATTTTGACCGAACTTTTCATTTTTTGTGTCTGCCAAAATTCCAATTTTTACTTTATTTTTCTTTCCTTCGTTCAAGCACGAGTTTATGGTCTTAACTAAAACACTTATTTTTGATTTTTCATTTTTGATGAGCCTGTCAGGAGTTATGCTGACAACGCGGACGCATCTTTTTTTCGAGGGGTCACCGGAAATGACGTGACAATGGAGGAGTTTAAATTTTTTTTTTTTTGAAAATTTCAGAAATTATTCTTTAAATATGTATCTATAAGACAGAAAAAAGTTTGAATTAAATAAATAATTTTTCACATAGAAAAAAAAATATATAAAATAGGCCTTTTTTTACCCGACGAAACCCATGTAACCCCTTAAATGTAATGAGCCATAAGCACTACTAAGATCCTGACCGCAACTGTATGTATATATGTAAATAAATAGATTAGGTGTATCTACCAAAATTAATCGATAGCCTCATTTTGTTGTTTTTACTTAAAAACGGCCCCACCCCTCTGCCAGCTGCATTTTGAATACATTTTCCTTGCAGTTACATACAAACATATGTATGTATGTATGTGCATATTTTTGGTATATAAGGCATGTATGTATGTCTGTATGTATGTTTTGTAGAAGCGTATCTATATGCATAAATATATAATATATGTATGTACGCACGCACGTACGTACTTATGTTCATATGCATGCAGGCACAATCTTATGTATCACATTTTCTTCTCGACGCATTGCACCTTCCTCAGCTCATTTCAACTCGTCGTCGCACATCGCACTTCGCCCATCGCCCATCGACCATCGTTCATCGTTTGTCGTCCACGTCAACGTTGATGTTATTGGGAATCGTCGAATTTTGTAGTGTAGCGTAGTGTAGTGTACCTTTTGAACAAGCTAGCATAGGAATGTATCAAACATACATACATACACACAAACATACATATGTATGTAGCTGGACTGTCTGCTTGCCTGGTCGGCTGTTGGTTAGCGCCGCGAGAACATTCGGTGCACGCATTCGCTGTATTTCGCGGCGAGCCATCCAAACTCGCTTTGCCCGAAACTGCTGCACTGCATTCTACTCCATTATATGGGTATGTAAGTATGCTTATGCAGGCATGTATGTATGTGTGTATGTACATACATATATATTTGCATGTAGATATGTACATAAACATCTGTATCTTCATATGAAAACAGCACCGATTCCTGCAACTATGCTTGTATGTATGTATGTATATGTATATGCATGTATGTGTATATGTATGTATGCCTGTATGTATGTGTACAGGTACGTTTGTATATATGTTGTCATAAATTGTATGTATACACATGTGTATGTTTGCATGCTGCAATTGTTGTTGGTTGATCTGTATAGCAGCTTGTGCTTGCTCTTGTGCACCTACATCCAATTCGGAGTCGAGTCCTGTGTATCTACAACACAGAAATTTATGTAAGCACAACATATATACATACATATATTCAAATGTATGCCCATATCCATACCACATTTTACCTTTGTCCGGATTTTTGCCACAATAACAGCAATAACAATGCACAATGTCATGCAAAACTCACCGAGGAATCGGCTTCGTGACAAACTTATTGCCACATCGTCAAATTATCTGTCGAAAGGATACAAACCAACCACTGTGCCATTGTTGTTAGGCGGTGTATTGCCTTTAATTTGTATTTCTACAGTAGTACTAAATCCTTAATAAACGATTTGTAATTCTGTTTAATCCTAAAAAATTGTTGTTATATTCCATATACGAACCTTACAATAATTTTGCAACTTTCTTATGCAAGTCGAGAAATTTCTGAGTTCCCTTTCGGTTTCATCTGAACAATTCGATATCAAACTCTTCTACATATGGAAAAGGTAGGCATCTTAGACAGTGTACTCTGCCCAGCGTATGAAGAGGAGGATGAGACGGCGGACTACTTCCTGTGCGTCTGCCCGGCCTTCGCTCGAATCAGGCTTGAGATCCTTGGCACTGATGTGTTAAGAAGCGACCACCTTGGCTCCTTGGCACCACAAGATCTACTCAGATTTCTTCGGAGATCGGGTAGATTTAAAGAAACTTAAAACGGAATCCAAATGTAGTACAATGGACTAAATTGTGTCTGAGTAGGTTGGGCATAAAGTTCATAGCGTTTTTACCGAAGACTTTCATTGAAACTAAAAACGATAGTTATATAAAAAAATCGCCTGATCTGGTGTCAAAGCAGTTGGTGAGCCAGCTTTTAAGAACCTCTTTGTTTGTTATCGAAGTTAATGCGCTTCATATGGTTTGTCAGGGAGCGGAAAAGATGGTAATCGGTCCGTGTAAGACCTGAAAGACCTCCCATTCGAGCTCTTGGAGTGCGGCTTTGACGACTTGTGCAACATGGGGCATGGCGTTGTTGTGAAGGAGTACCGTTTGCCCATGTCGATCAGGCCTTTGCAGTCAAATAGCCTCATTCACGCGGTGTAGCTGGGTAATGTATAGCTCATTGTTGACCATGGCATACTTTTGGAGCATTTGCCAGTGCACCATACCCTTCCAGTCACCCCAAACACGTGTCATGATCTTCTTTGGATGAAGTTCCGGCTTGACTCTTGACTTTGGCGTGTCTCCTGGAGCTACCCACTCCTTTCTTTGCTTCATATTGTTGTATATTTATTTATTTTATTTATTTATTTATATGTCTTTAAATGGATACATTCTTACAGACTAAGTGCAGCTAATGTACAATCGTTTAGTAGTTACTAAGAAAAAAAAAACGATTTAAGATGGTTGACTAAGATGCCATACGGCCATGTAAAATCAGCACCAGCAGAATTAAAAAACATATTTAAATCTGCACATGCCTTAGGAATCGGAGCATTCACCCCGTAGTTGGTTCTCGAGAAGCCAATTTTAAAGGTTTCGTAATGGCGGAGCTTCATATTGGGATCAATAGATCCATAAATGAATAATAAATGAGCACGATAGAATAGATCGTCTACTATCAAGGGGTTTTAAGTCAATCAATAAACATCGAGAGTGGTACGATGGTACAGGTTCAGAAAAGTTTAAAGATCGGAACGCATAACGAAGAAAAACTTTCTGAACTCTCTCAATCCGATTAGATTTGGGTAAATTACCCAATTTTTGGGTAAGTCCCATTGAATTAAGGTACCTTTCTGGCCTAGCATTCCGAAAAAGTCGATTTTTGTCATGTTATGATAGTTTATACTTTCAAAAGTAGGCTTGAAAATTTTTATATTGAAATTCGTTGTAGTTTAGACGTTACAGCCCTTTAAAACGAGACCGGTTTGGAGTACGATGCCCAGGTATAAGCGCGTTAACCGTGTTTTTCTCGACACTATTTTTTTCGAGTTGGCGTTGGTAATTCCTCAAAAAGAACAGAACCGATTGATTTGATTTTTAATATGTTATTGAGTGGACTTGTGGCTCTCACGGGAAGCAGAATTATAATAAATTTTTCTATTTTTTTAAGAGCGAGAACGTTTAAATAATCCTTTTTTTTGTTTTTCCAATAAACAGATTATATAGAAATTGTTTTTTTTTTGTAAATCTGCTACTCACCATAGCGACATATTTCCTGATGAATAATCGACCGAACTTTTTTTTTCAGAAGCAATTTTTTTTATTATTGTCATTGAAAAAAGTTTGTTTTTTTGTAAATAAAGAATTGATCTAATGAATAAAAAGGATTTTAAATTGATACGGATTGGTTTTCTTCAATTTTCTTGTCTCTAGACCAGAAAGGTGCCTTAAGGTGGTTGAGATTCGTTTTATGATCGCAGTTCATTTTTTCCGCCAATTCACGACTGATTTGGCGACTGTTCTTCTTCAAAATTGATTTGAAGAATTCAGAAAGCCTTCCGCTGCGGCCCGTGTTATCGACTTCAAAGTCGCCATTTTTGAACCTTGCAAACCATGCCCATGCTTTAGACTCGCCAACGACACCTTCTCCATACACCTCGCAAATGTCCCGGGCTGCTTCGGCAGCTTTTTGACCTCGATGAAAAGGAAAGAATAGCAGTTGGCGAAAATGTTGCCTTTGCCTCCTGGGTATTCCATTTCTAAGCTTCACAACTAATAAAAAATTAAATAACTCAAAAAGACAATTAAAATAGTTTTGTAGAGCGGAAAGAGTTCTATCAAATGAATTCTTACCCTTTGCCAAATAACAAACAAATCGTTGTAAAATGAAAGAAAATATAAAAACGCTACGAACTTATGCCCCAACCCAATACATTAACCGGGGTTTAAGGCTGGTTTATGATTGTGCGGGTTCTAAGGTGTAGAGTAGTGCAAGTTTTTTTGTATTTATTTTCAGCAATCTTTCTCACAGGGCTGGTAGCCATAGTAGGCAACTTTTCTACCTATCGTTTATTTCTTTATTGAGTGGCGAATTCTTTCAAAGTAATTTATTTATTTTTATAAAAGTTCTCTTATGTACTCAGTTATGTACTCGTGTACTTTTTTTGCTTTCTAGCGGCGTCTATGTCAGCTTCCCATCCTATCACTTTGTCTCATTGTGCATTTTAACTTGCTTATTCTGCCTTTCTTACACTCTCTCCTTACTTCCTCTTGTATTCTATCTATTTTATGTATTCTTTTTTGTTTCTGCTTTTTTTCTTCGGTTTTTTTTCATTTTGAGTTCTAACTACCTACATATTTACTACTTATTTCATTATTTTAGCTGAGCAGATGTTATTGTTGTTTGACTGTCGGTGCCACCGTCTGTGGCATTTTTGCTTCATTTGTCGTTTGGTTGTTTTCTTTAGCTGCCGGTTAATTTCACGTAATACAAACGTACACACACACACATACATGCATATACACACCTATGTACATAAATACGTGTATATTTGTATGAAATATTTATGTATGTACTTTTGTATTTATATGTATATGTACTCAAATGGTGAATATATGTGATCAAAATAATAGGTACATGTTGGAAGTTCTGACAGAAATCAAAGTTATTATTTATTAATGAATTCAGTACAAAAAAAGGTTATACTCGTTTATTATACATACTTTACCATAAGCAAAAACTTAAAATTTTTACACAATTCTGCAATGCTAAGAAGAAAAAAACCAAAATTGCAAAAACCGCCATAAAAAGCTGCTCAAAAAAATAGGTACATTACAGCATTTATATTAAAAAACTTTGAAGTGGTATAAAAAAAAACTTTTTGTTTTGTACAAAGTTAGTAACCAGTATATCCACCCTTTTGCGATATAACTTTCGATATCCTTCTTGGCATGCTCCTAATTAGGGATCTACACGTATCTTCACTGATTCCATACCAACATTTTTGGGCTGCACTCCACAAATCTTGCTTATTTGTAAAACTTTGTTTGCCCAACTTTTGTTTAAGATGTCCCCATAAGTTTTCAATTGGGTTTAAGTCCGGGGATTGGCTGGGCCAAGTTAGAAGGGGAACTTTGTTATCCTCGAAACACTTTTTTAAAAGCTTGGAGGTATGTTTTGGGTCGTTTTCTTGTTGAAAGATCCAACGCAGTGGCATGTTTTCCTCCGCATATGGAAGCATTACTCTCTCCATTATTTCCCTGTACTCCAAAGCTGTCATTTTGTTTGTTGTCTGGAAAATCGGGCCAACCCCATACCATGAAAAGCAGCCCCATACCATTATGCACCCACATTCATGCTTTACAGTCTTTTTGGTAAACCTGATGTGGAATTCTTTGCCTTTGGGACGTCTCACAAGTCTCTGACAGTCGTTTCCAAACAGGTTTATCTTAGTTTCATCACTCCATAAAATATTTGTCCATTTCTTTTCACCTTCAGGACCGGACCAGTTTGAATGCGATTCAGCAAATTGTAAACGCATCTGTAAATTTTTTTGCGCATAAGGGGAACTTTTCTGGCTAATCTTCCAGGAAGATTTGCTTTTAGTAAACGCCTTCTTACTGTCGGAGGACTTACAATGTTGCCGATTTCTGCAGAAATCACCTTTGATGAGCAAAATGGATTCTTTTTTGCCATAGCTAATATGCGACGATCATCACAATCAGTTGTTTTCCGTGGTCTTCCACGGGTTTCTTTTGCCGGTTTTAACTTTAAGGCATTCTGTACAAAATTCAATGACCGGTTTATTGATTTCGCTATTTCTCGCAAAGATTTTCCATCCTTTCTAAGGTTCATTACCAATCGTCTCTCCTCAGATGTACAGTGACTTTTGCGACCCATGGCTGCATAAAAAATTGTTTTATTTTTGGCAAGTAAGCTTCTACACATAATACCCTTACCAATTCGAAGCAGAAAAAAATCAAAATCAAAATTTTATAACACAAATCTATACAACAAGACGAATGTACCTATTATTTTGATCAACTGAAATTGCGTTCAAATTAAACAACGTCAATAAAAATTTACAGTTACGGCAAGTGACGCTTTGTTTTATACTGAGCAGATTTGCCAGACATAACACCGCAAGTATGGCTAACAACTACTTCACAGAGATGTTAAAGTTGAACAAAATACTACTTTTAAATATATCGTTTCTAGTGTACTTATTATTTTGATCACATGTGTATTACATGCGCTCCTCTTGCTGCTTTATATTTTATATATGTATGTACGTATGTATGTATGTATACTCACTTAAGCACTTTGTTTTTGTTATCGCTGTACAAACTTGCTTAGGTAAAAGACTTTATATATTTATGCATGCATTTATATATACATACATACATACATAAATACGCTTGGATATGTGCGTCATAAGTGTATATGTATGTACATACATACTCATACATACATACATCTGCAATGACTCACAAGCGCCTAGCGCGAGCTTATTGAAGAAAAAAGTAAAATATGCTTTGATTTCTTGAAAAATATGTATGTATATGCATAAACACATATATGTATGTATGTATATGTCACTATAGCGGAAGGTTCTAAAATATTCCTTCTAAATGGTTAAAATGTAATCCAAATTGACTCTAGAGCTATGCGATGTCCAACAAATCATTGCATACAATTTGATCCGCCCTAATATATGTACTTTCTTATGTCTCTATGTACATACGAGGAGTGACAGTTCGTTGTGAAATCATTAGGTAAGAGAGGGAGAAATAGTCAGTTCTACGTTCCCACGACAGTTGGTTCTACCGGAACGACCCGGATTTATATTCGGCCAAGGACTGTCACTTCAGTAGCATTCCCCGTATAGGTATGGAGAATGTTTATGCTGCTACAACAACAACAACAACAACAGAGAGAGAGAGAGAGAGAGAGAGAGAGAGCTATAGAACAAAAGTAAAGGAAGGAGGACAGTCTACGGTAATGAATCAGAAGTTTAAAATCCACCTATTAGAAAATAAGATTTTAGAATTTTAAAAATTCAAATAATTTCCTCATTAGCGGCTTAAAATGATGTTGCGCACCTTATGGATTCTCATCGGACGCGTCATCCCATTTCCTGTATCCTTAACACCCATTATTGGGTCCTCTTTAATCTTCGCCAAAACCAACTACCCAACAGTATGCACGTTTACTATTATATATACGAGTTGTGTTCAAACCAAAGCTCAATCATCTCAATGCAAGGTGCCGCACGGACGAAGACCGAAAAAAGCGCGCCAAGTTCGGTCGAATGTAAAAGTTTTGCTTACAATTTTCTTCGATTGCAGGGGCGTTGTGCATCATGAGTTCTTGCCAAAGGGTAAAACGGTCAATAAGGAATATTACTTGTAAGTTATACGCAATTTGCGCGAAGCAATCCGCAATCCGCTAGAAACACCCGGATTTGTGGAACAACAAAAATTGGCTCTTGCATCATGATAACGCCCCTGCTCACACATCGTTACTTGTGCCCGACTTTTTGGCCAAAAATAACACACTGTATTCCTCAGATCTGGCCCCCTGTGACTTTTTCTTGTTCCCGAAACTGAAGAGGTCCATGAAAGGACGACGCTACGTTTGACGAGATAAAGACGGCAACGAAGGAGGAGCTGAACAAGATAAAAAAAATGATTTTTGAAAGTGCTTCGAAGATTGGAAAAAACGTTGGCACAAGTGCATAATATCTCATGGGGATTACTTTGAAGGGGACAAAATATATATTAATGAATAAATAAATAATTTTTGAAAAAACACAAAATTCGCGATACTTTTTGAACACACCTCGTACGCAAAGTGTTTTTTTTTAATCAGAAGGAAGCATCGAAAGCCTTACCCCGTCAGTGTGGGACTTTAACCCGAACTAAACCTTCTACCGTCAAAGTACCGATCCCCCGGTACTACCGTGAAGTATTTCGTCGGGAGGCGGTTTGAGCATTGCACTCAACGTCAGTTACTGTTCTGATGCAAAATGTCACAAGCTGCATCTACCTATTACCACCACTGTTAAGTCATATCTGAAGAGAACCACCCGTGTCGGATCTATACGCCCCCCATGCCCCTGTTCGTTACCAAAGAAAAAGTTAGTTTCTAATAGTGGTATCGTCAGTTTACCTGCGTTTCCATCTCTGGATAGGTGTGTTGATTCATGTTCTTATTTGGCGCTCACGCATCCTCCTTGCCTGCTCGCTATGTCGGAGTTGCTGCATTATTTCAGCAGCCTTGTGTTGGACTTTGCTCCAATTATCCTGGCTCTAAATTCTCAGGCATGATACTGCTGCCAAGGCTGTCTTCCAGTTTAGCCCTTACTCTTCTGAAGCGGGGACACGTGAGAAGCACTTGTTCTGCGTCCTCCTCAACTGCTGGTGTGTACTGCTCGCAGTATGGGCTTTCTTCGTGTCCAAAGCGGCTTTAAAGCAGCCATGACCACTTAGGCACGGGCATACGCACAGTGTGCTAAAACGTATGTGCAAAAATTAAAATATATTGTTCTTAGTATTCCATCATAATTTAAACAAGGGATGCCTTTACATTAAGTAGGATGCAGAAAAAGCAAAACGACTTTAGATGAAATTGGCGGAAATTTTAATCTCGGAAATAGATCCAGTTATTATACTCAATAAGATTGGTTGGCAGACAACGTTTCTGTTTCTGTTTCTATTCTTTCCGATCTCTTTCTCTGATACTTTTCTCCTCCCCTCCTTGACTATCTACCCTCTTTCCAGAGCTTTAAACACAATGGGCTTTTTAGCCTGAGTGTTTTAGGAGCCACCAAATCTCCTGGTGCTCCTTGGCTCGACCTTTTCAAATTTTAATTTCATTTCATTTCGTAGTTTGACTGTCTTTGCTTCTGCTTTGCTTCACCTTTTTGCTTTTACTAATAAACTCAGCGAACTGACTTTCTTGGTGCAATTTTTAGACTGAAAGGCTTAGACAGCTACATCAGAAAATAGAAGAAATTTAAGATACTAAAATGACAGTTCTAAAAAATCAAGCAGCAAAAGGGCGAGGAGGCATTTACATACATATGTACTTGAACTAACAAGTGATCAATATAGAGATTATGGATTTTAAACTCAAATAGAATAAAGTAAATTCAAATTGATTGGCCAATCTGTATTATATTTTTGTAGAACCATTCTTGGCATTTATTTTTTTAAAGTTAATCTCTTTCAAATGTTCGTCACAACTGCGTCGTAATTCGGCCATCCGTAAGCAGCAATTTAGAGTGACTCGCTGGAGCACTTGGGTCGGTATCTCGTGAATAACTTTAAAAACGTTGGCTTCCAATGTCTCAATCGAAACTGGTTTCCATAATGAAATGTCAATGAATACTGAAAAAAAATTATGAACTAATTTTGATAGTAGTCACGCGTGATTTGTCAAAAAACGGCTATTGGAAAAAGTACCTCCAATCTGATCAGTCTTCATAACTGTTAAAGTGAATCGCAATGCAGTCAGTCCATGCCACCGTGCATATGCGTATTTCTGTATATGAATAATAGGGCGGGTCGCTCATTGTTCTGTGAAAATCATATTCATACCTCTAAAACGAATTCTGATGTCCCCCAATTTGAGTGCTCCAATCGAGTCCAAATGTGTGACCGACCCCCACTAACTTTGGACGGCCGATCCACCCATGCCAGTGGCACACCCCTGGAACTCCCCGGGGGGGTTTCCCATACAATCATTTCAAAATATCACCATTTTTGGCCTTTACATGAGAAAAGAAACTAAAAAGTTCGACCCAAATTGGGGGATATCAGAATTCGTTTTAGAGGTATGATTCCTTCGGCAAAGTTTCTTATTTTGATCCCTAGAATATGATTTTCACAGAGCAATGGGCGATTTTTTTGCCTCCCCACAAATCGACCCGGCCTAATGAATAAGCTGTTTCGCACACATCGATGCAAATTAAATTTCCTTTCTTACCTACCGATTCGCGCGATATAATTCGCACAAACTTTAATTCTCTTTTTTCATGTTTCTTGCGCTGTTTCCATTATTTATACGGCTATACGAAGCAACGTCAATATATGAACTGTCACTGACAGCCGCAACAACAGCGATGTGTCAACACGACACAACGTTAACAACAACGTAAAGCGGCGGCGTCAGTCAAATGGTTTGCGCTCGTCGTCTTCTTCGTCGCCGTCGTCGCCATTCCCATGATTGCTCATATTTACGCGTTCTCAATGCTGTTATCGTTGCGTCACACTTATAGCCTCTGGTGACGGTCCAGCATTGGTTGTCAAACACTTTATATGTGCGCGTGTCGGGTGCTCGTCGTTTGCCCGGTAACGTTCAAAACAAAAAGCGATCAATCCACAGTTGTATTTAGAAGTAAATATGTCTTCATCGGATGATGAATTTTTATTACTTGCAACTATTGCAGTTTTGTTAAAAAAAAAGAAGAAAACAGATAAAAAAAAAGTGTGGATGAAAAGCCTAAGTAAGGTAATTAAATTTGAGTTTGGGATATTTTACAAAAATTAAAGGAAATCTGCTTTAACTTATTCTGTTCGTTGTTTGAGAATTTTTTTGATACCCATTTTCTGTGTTATATTAAAAAATCGCAATAAGTAATGTTTTTAATTATTTATAACTTATGTTTTTCGGGTTCATAACTTTATTATTATTAAATTACTTATGTGTATTAGTTTTGAATAATTTCATTTACATATAAATTTTTAAAATTTTTTGCTTATTTATGTACATATTTCATACGGATTGTGCTTATTATTAGTATATAATAGGTGTTTACGAGTAATATATTGTACTATTGGGCAACCGCACACTAAATACTAACCTCAATGCTAAATACAACCCTGCATTTTCGCAATGGCATTAAGCAAATCGCTTCGTTACATAGGCGCAATAAAAGTAATTGAGCAATCGGAAATATTGTCATTCATGAGGGCTCAATGAAGTATATGGAAGGTACAAAAATATTGATAAATATGTAAAAAAAATTTAATGCTGAAGATTACAAACTATGCGAATAGCGCTATGAAAATTGACTTGTGAACCGACAGTTCATGGAATTCTTAGTACGCAGTGCAGATGCCGTTGCTAATGCTTTTTAACATAAGAAGACAATTCTTAACATAAGAAAACATTCGTCGTCTCTGCGTAGCATTCCTTTCTTAATACCAGAGTTGGCTCGTGCACCCCCCAGCTTATGTAGATACATTTGTGTGTATGCAGATTTTCGCCAATTTGTATTTGTATCATTTTTAAGTAGTCAACAAACCAAAGAAACATTTCCAAAAGCTTGACGCTAAACAAATTCTGAATAAACACAATAATAAAAAATACCAAAAAAAAAAAAAAAAATTGGGTGTATGAAATTTGATGTTGGAAAAGTGAAAAAAAACTAATGCAAGAGTAAAAACTTGAAAAAAAAAAAATTCTGTATTAAATTTGATGTTGAAAAAGTGAGAAAAACTAATACACACAATAATAAAAAATAACAAACACAAAAAAAAATTTTTTTTTGGTGTATGAAATTTAATGCTGGAAAAGTGAAAAAAATTACAATTTAAGCTAAATTTTTTTAATTGTGATTGATTGTGACTTATTGGTATCAAAGCACCACTAAAATTTTTCGCTATTCTTGCTTTGAACGGGGGAGTAAGGCGGTGCAGTGGTGGCAGTGCGCGAGTGGTGCAAACGCGAATCGAAAAAATCGAAAATGGAAGAAGATGGTGTGCAGGAAATGTGAAAATTCGTATTACTCATTGATTTCTGGTGCTTCGTACTTTACTTTTTGTTTGTTTTTGCTATTGTTTTTCTTTTAGTTTTTTTTTGTGTTTGTGCATTCAAGAGTTGAGAAATTCATATGAAAGTCAGTTGGCAAAGCGTTGTAAATGCGTTCGAATCAGACAAAAGCCAACACGAGCAGCAGCAGCATCAGCATCAGCGCGTCGCAGCAAACATCTAACAACGGCAGCTACGAAACACTGGCAGCAACAGCAATAACAACAACTGTTAGCTAGCAACAGTACGCAGCAACGTCTAACAGCAAACTGCGAACATTGAATTTGAACAGAGCTGCTGCAGGCCGCAGTCAGCAGCTGGGCTTCGCGTAATTTCTCTACATGCAACAAAATGTAGCACAAGCAACTGCATACCCGCACCACCATACTCGTACATACATACATACTTAAGTGTATTGAATATTCGCAACAATTCGTGTACCAAAGTGGCTGTAGTCGTGTGTGTGCTTGTGTGTGCCGATGCAGTGAAGTGCAGCGAACAACAAAAAATTGCATAGCCGAAAGATACAAACTGAGAATTGACGGAGCAACACAAACAAAAGCAAAAACAAAAACAAGAAAATGGCCAAAGACAAAAGACCAACAAACACACACACACACACACACTAGACTAACCAAATTTTCGTGGAGAGCTTGAGCAGCATTGAGTGTTCGCCCCAAAAGTGTTGAAAAAATTGCGCATAGGCAAACATCAAACATTGTTGACGCTTGAAGTGGAGTTTGTCAGCCAAGTGGCATTGTGAAGGTGGATTTTCAAAGTTAAAACGTGTTTAAAAGTATTGCTAATAAATAAATCGATAAATAAATAGTGAATAATAGCAAGAAAATGGAAAGTTTTGTTAAGAATAATACATCAAAAAATACAAAAACAAATAATGTTTGTACATACATACAAACATTAGTTGACTACTTTAATTGATTAGTGTGCAAAGTGGAGTGAAAATCAATTGATTTTTCAGCACAGTTGCGTTATTAGTTGCGTGAACGTGTCTACCTACTTAGTGCAGATATTCCATCTATTAAATATATTTAAGAAATTTACTAGTACGTTTCACTTACGAGTTGCAGTGCAAAACAGTATCACAACGATTTGAATGACAAAACAAATAAAAAACGAAAAGAGCGTTGTAAGTATTGCGAAGTGTAATTTGTGCAAAATAGAATTAATAAAATTTATATTCTAAATTTATATGTAGTGTGAAATAGTTATCGCAAATGTGAATTTTAAAAATAAATTATTAAAAATTTGTTCTTTGTAATTGATGTTTTTTTAATTTTTTTTAATATTTAATTTTTTTTTTTTAAATAATTACTTTTTGTATTTTTTTTAAACTTTTTTTATTTAAAATCGCAATTTATTTATCGCAAATGTGATTTTTAAAAATAAATTATTAAAAATTTGTTCTTTGAAATTGATGTTTTTTTAATTTTTTTTAATATTTAAATTTTTTTTTTTAAATAATTACTTTTTGTATTTATTTTAAATTTTTTTATATATTTTTTTTAAGCCTCGTAGTGCCATAAAAAATTTGTTCTTCGAAATCTGTTTATTTTTTTTAATACTAAAAAATTTATTAAATTATTAAAAATTTGTTCTTCGAAATTTCTTTATTTTTTAAATACAAATTTTTTTTTTTTAATTTTTACTTTTTTATTTTTCTTAGAACTACCAATTTTTTTTTTAATTTTTAGTTTTTTTTAAATTTTTTTTTATGTAATTTTAAATCGAATTTTATGATGTTTTTTATATATATTTCTTTAAATTGTTTTATATTTTTTTTAATTGTTTTTATATATTTTTTTAAGTTTTTTATATATATTTTTTAAGCATTGTAATGCCATTTATTGCGTTCTTAAAAATGTGTTCTTCGAAATTTGTTTATTTTTTTAATGTTTTTTAATACTAAAAAATTTACTAAATTATTAAAAATTTGTTTTTCGAAATTTGTTTATTTTTTTAAGTTTTTGTAATACTAAACTTTTTTTTTTTAATTTTTAGTTTTTTTAACTTTTTGTTTTATTAAAAAAAAAAAATGTATTATGTTTTTTATATCTATATTCTTTTAATTTTTTTATTTACTTATTTTTTACATATTTTTATATATATTTTTTTTACTTATTTATTTTTTTAATCTTTTTATATAAATTTGTTAAGCCTTGTAGTACCATTTATTAAATTATTAAAAATTTGTTCTTCAAAATTTGGTTTTAATACTAAAAAATTTTTTTTTAATTGGAAGTTTTTTTATTGTTTTTTTAACTTTTTTTTATAAAAAAAAAGAAATTTTTTAATTTTTTTTAAAAATATTTTTTTAAATTTTTTTAATTTTTTTATATTTTTTTTTAATTACAAAAATTTTTTTTTCATTATTTTCATATATGATTTTTGTAAATTTTTTCTATTTTTCTATTTTTTTAATTTTTTTCTATTTTTTTTTGTAATTGATTGTGCTGACTTTTACATTAGTTTACAAAGCTTTGCAGTGCCATTTATTTGAAAATGAGAGTGCTTAAGTGAGCTGTGAGCTGCTTATTAGATACATTGATCTGGCACACACGTCAGCAGCTCGCAACAGGTTTATGAAAAAATAATTTATAGGCATAGCTTGCGCATGTAAACTCGCCTCAACGGCGCAGCAAGAGACCGCCCTCAACCGAGCTATTGAGCTCTAGAAATAAGAAATAAAACAGTAAACGAGCTCAACTCGCAGCGCTGATAAGCTCCTCGTGCACCACTTACCGCTTTTGCAATTGACTAGCTTTTCCTCAGTTGAAACAGAGAAGCATCAGCCTTAAGTAAATGTCAAAAAAGTTTATAATGGTGTTTTTGTATCATCAAAAAAAAAAAAATAAATAAATAAATAAAAAAAAATACTGCCCTTCCGCATTTTATGACAGTTTGCATCGTACAATAATTAAATATGCTTATGTATACCTATCAGCAGGCAAACCTCAGATCCATACCAAATTAAATTTGTCAACGAGTTAGAGGCACGAAAAATTGATGATTTTGAAAAATTTTTTTTTTGCTAGTCAATTGCTTTATTTTACAAAAATAGAAACATAGCATTAAAACTTCATGTTTCGACTCGACTTTGTGTGAAGCCCGTTTCTCCAGAAGTCCCTTGCGGTGATCATCACAAGACCTTGGAGATTCACCTAAAACCAATCGGACAAGAGAAATTAGTTTGATAAGAGATAATCTTGTGCTTGATTCAAGCTTTTCTTTCAAAGTTAACAATATGATCGCCTCAGGAAATATCAGATTTTCGAGAAAAAAACCAATTAATTGTTAAAAAAAAATTGAAATGTTTGAAAAAAATCCTTCGATCAGGTTTTTATGTTTTCCCAGAGCAGTATAAATTTTATTCAAATCGACCAAGCGGTTTTTAAGTTACAGTGATTGCCAGTTCAAAAAACATAGTTTTGAGAAAAACGCATTTAAAGTTTTTATTTTTGTTTGTTTTTGCCCAGGGATGTTGAATAACTTGAAAAGTATTTGTCTGATTAACTTATACTATACTTTAAGAAAATGCAAAAAACAAAATCAAATTGTTTGAAAATTCTGACTACCCCTTATCTCTTAAGAAAGAATAAACGAAATTTTATCATTATCAGGCATGTTCTGAAAATCGCGCGATTTCAATTCGGATCCGAAATGGCAATTCGTACGATTTTGTTTTGGGTGTTCTGTAATTCGTCCGATTTCATTTAAATTCGAATTTAAGTTTGAAACAGCTGATTTCTCTTTGGCAATTAAACAAACCAAATGACAAAAGAATTCGTTGGCAAAAAATACGAAATAATTTCAAAATAAGAGGATTTAATTAAAAAATTATCATGTTTTTTATGGCAGCTTATGTGTTAAACGAACAGGAGCAAGATTACCAAAGTAGAATAGATAGGCGGCGTTTAAGAGACCATTCGAATCCTCTCAGTGCACCGGATTCTACGTAAGATTAGAAATGGTTATACTTTGTGGCATGCATTAAGTTTTTCTACTTTAGATTTGTTTCCAACTATCGCCTAAACAAGTACGCTTTTTTAGAAGTGCTGTATGAAGTAAAATCTTTCGTCAAGGAAACGTCCATACCTATTTTATTAAAGCTGGCAGCAAGTCTTAGGTTTTTCGCAGAAGGTTCCTATCAACGTTCCGTCGGAAAGGATACAGATATTGCTATGGGTAGAAGCACAGTCTCAAAAATATTATCCGAAATGATCAATGCTTTGGAAAATGTTCTGTGTCCTAAGTGGATTAAGCTGAAAATGTCTGAAGAGGATTCTAGAAAATCAAAACTTCATTTTGTAGAAAAATTCGGTATTCCAGGAGTAATAGGGTGTATTGATGGAACACATGTGGCTCTGATTAAACCTTTTGAGAACGAGCATCTATTTTTTAACCGAAAAGGATTTTTTAGCATAAACGCAATGATTGTAAGAATGAATTTAAATTGTGTTTCTAAAATTTAAAATTTACTGCCTTTATTTTACAGATTTGTGATTTTGATATGCTAATAAGAGCAGTTGATGTAACTCGGCCTGGTGCAAACCATGACGCTTTCGTATTTAGTATGAGCAGTGCAAAACACTATTACCTATCGCAGTATGAAGGTTTTGGTATAGAGCCATTTCTACTGACTCCATATAGAAACCCAGGCCCAAGATCGGCAGAACACAGATTTAACCAGCAGCATGCAAAAGCACGTAACATCGTTGAGCGTGTTATAGGAGTATTAAAAAGTCGGTTTCGTTGTTTGAAAACTACCCTGCCATATACGCCGCAAAAGGTAGTGAAGATAATAAATGTTTGTTGCGCACTACATAACATATGTAGGAGTAATCAAATAGATGACATTGAAACAGAAACCGTATTAGAAAACAATCCAATTGATGAGGAAATTGCTGAAAATGAGGAAAACAGTAGTTTATATAGTGTTGGCAGAAATATAAGAGACTCTATTGCTAGAAATTTAATATTATGAAACATAAAATTTATTCATATTAAAAGTAAATATATACATAACATTTCAATAAGATTCTTTTATATTTATTTTTTAGTCTCTATCTCAAGCATTTTAGTTTTAATATTAACTGTTTCCTGTTGCAACTGCTCCATTTTGAGGTAATGTCTTTGCTTTTGCTCTATACTTTGAGTCTTCAAGCGATTTTGCTCTGCCAGCAATTCATTTTGTTTCTCAACAACACGACGAAGTCGTCGAATCTCTTCCCTTTCATCTTCCTGCGATTTTGCAATCTTGTGTTGGTTTTCGCAAATTTTATCTAAAGTTGTGGATATTTTCTCCATACAACTAGATTGCGTTGCCATACACGACTGAAGGCTGTCCTGCGTTGACACTCGTGGCCTTTTTGCAGCTCTCGGGGTAGCCACCGCTTCCCTACTTGTTTGGGGACGTTCTTCCTCAGATTCGATAGCGCTATTATTATCTTCCGTCCCAAAGCTTCTACAATGGCTTATGCCCTCAACGGCTGCAAAAATTCCACAAAATCTTGCAACACATTCTTCGTTGCTCGTCAGTACATGCTTATTAAAGGGTCCACCTCCTGTTGCCCTCGATTCTAGATTGTTATGGGCAACCTTTTTCCGAATGCACCCCTTCCAGTCAGACCATATCTTGAAAAAAGACAACTCAAAAATATTTATTTTAATATTTGACTAAATACTTACTTTTTTCCATCCATTAACATCTTTTTGGGGCGGCCCTTCTGCATTTAGCAGCGTCGTTAGCTCTTTCCACTTTTCCTCAACAGCAACTCTGTCGCCCATCGAAAAATTCTTCGCCAAATCTGGATGAGATTCCATAAACTCGACTAAAATTAGCTCTTGCTTGGAGTTCTTGTGTTTTCCCCTAAAAGTTTTTGAATAAGTTTTAAATATTTTAAATAAACACTTTTATTTACATAAATATATGCAGTTATTTTGAGTAAATACTCACATTTTGATAAATTTATTTCAACAAACAGTTTTAAGAATATCACAAACCGCTAACGTTTAAGTTGCCGAAAATAAAACTGGAAAATTTTAACGATTTCGATTTCCAGAACAGGGTGAAAAAACGATTTGCTGATGTTCGAAAAAAACGAAAACGGAACGATTTACAGAACATGTCAAACGATTTGAAAACGGAAAATGCGAAAATATTGGCCGAAAACGATTTGCAGAACATGCCTGTATATACGAATTTGCGGATTCTAATTTTATCACAAGATTCGGTGTTTGCCCTTTTCGATGCGATCAAAGTTTCTGGAGCTATTTCTCGCATTTATTTTGACAGACGATTTCAAAGAAGCGATACAGTAGACTTTCACAGTAGACTTTTTTGCATTCCCTAAGAATAAAGCCCACGATTTTCTTCGAATGTGTCTCAGGTGCTAAAGCGTGCCATCTGTGTTAAGAAATACAGATAGCAGTGAAACTTTGAGAACTTCTTTGCATAAACGCGAGCTAATCGCTGTAAAGAACATTCGAGTTTCTCTAGCCGGCAAATAATAGCTCAAAATTCACTGGCAGATTTGAATTGGTTTCATAACTTTGTTGAAAAAATTTGCAAAAAAATTGTCTAATACTCATAAGTATTAAAACATGTTTGTATTTGCTTTCTCATTCATTATTTGAAATCTCATTCGTTTAAAGGACGACGTGTGTTCTTGTTTTCAAGCTTTCTCAGGTTTGTATTGTTTGTTTTGTTCTAATTTTTAAATCACGAAAGCAGGGATGTAATAAGAATATATTACTTTTATTTTTGCTTAAAATTATTAAAAATTACCTAAATATAAAAATAAAATCCATTGTGGACGTTCTTTGCATATAAACCATCTTTTTAATAGGGGTTTGATAGATTATCGTCAAAATGGCGCAAGATGACGTTATTGCACAAAGTATAGGGGTTAAAAAAAAATAAAAACAAAAACTGTGGAATTGCGAAATAAGTGTGGATGTACATATGTGTATGTATACAGCTACATACATCCAAACATAAGCACAAAAACGTAAAATTAGCAATTGTTATACGTATGACGAACGTTCTCGAATATCAGTCGAACCAAAATCAAACAAACATTAACACACACACACACACATGTGCAGCCCAAACAAGAGGCATTTAGCGTATTGAAGTAATATCTGCATGCATTAATCGGTATGTACTCGTACATAGGTACATACAGACATATTTGCGAGTGAGTAGCACACGTGCGGCGCGAAGGAAAATTCCAAAATTTGCATTCTTATAAAAAACAAAACAAAAAATTAAAAAAATGTCAAAGCCGATAAACAATTTAAAAATGCGCTAAGGGAATTGCGAATGGTGTTATTAACCCGTTGAAAGTCATAAAATAAGCAAGGCGAATGCATGATCGAGTTTTGGCAATACATATGTATATTCTCGGTTCTTTTTATAATAAAAACTTTAATTTAGATCATTAAGTAAAATAAAATAAAAAATGGTAAAATAAGAAAATCAAATAAAAGGTTAAAGATCAAATAAAATAATATAAAAAAAATAAGTTAATATAAAAACATGAAATTAGGCAAAATGATATAAAATACAATGAAATGAAATAAAATCAAACAAAAGAGGTGGCGAGTGGAAACTACTTGCGTTACGACCAGACAAATCTGACCATCCTACAATCTGAAACAGACAAAAACCGTTAAAGTCTTTCGAAACACGAACTAAGGCATATAATATCTTTTATCACCAATCACTGCCTTTTGGGCACTCACGCACGTCGGCTCGGGGTTCCTCAAAACGACCTGTGCAGATACTGCGAGGACGAAGATGAGGAAGTATCGAGCAGGCATTTGCTGTGCAGTTGCCCTGGCCTAGCTAGAAGTCGACTCGCTCTTCTTGGCTCTCCAACAATTGACAATCTTTCAGTACTCTCGGACCTGAAAATCGAATCTCTCATCAAATTCTCGAAACGAATTAATATCTTTGACCAAAATCTATAATAAAAATCTCGGTTAGGTGTGGAAATCACATAATATAATGAGCTCTAGGGCAACACAACGGACCCAACTTGCAGTCTATGTGGCCCTCCGATGCGGGGTCACCCTTAAACCAACCAAGGAAATTAAATAAAATAATATAAAAAAATAATATTAAAAAAAAATAATATAAAAAAAATAATATAAAAAAAAGATATAAAATAAATAATATAAAATAATAATATAAAAAAAAAAATATAAATAAAATAGAAAAATAATAGAATTAAATAAAAAAAGTGTTAAATTAAAAAATGATAAAAAAATTACAAAAAAAAAAAACAAAAATAAAAAAAATATAAATAAAATGAACAAAGTTTATTAACAAAGTGAAATAAAATAAAATAAAAATTAAATATTAAATATTAAATAAAAGAAATGAAATAGAATAATATAAAATAAAAATAGTAGTATAAAATAAAACAATATAAAATGGAAAAATAATAAAGGGAACAAAAAAAAATTATTAAATAAAAAAAATATTTTTTGTAAATATAAATAAAATGTACAAACTTAATAGAGTAAAGATAAATCAAGTAGAATAATTTGATTAAATGAAAAAAAATAATAATGAAATAAAATTAAAAACATAAAATAAAATTTCGTAAAATAAAAAATTTAATAAAATCAAATAAAAAATTATATTCAAGAAATTTATAAACTAAAATGGAGAAAGTTAGTAAAGCAGTCATATAAAATGAAATCAAATAAAAAAAGGACTTAAGTAAAAAATAATAAAAAAAATAAATAAAAAAAAAAAAATGAATTAAAATAAAATGAAATAAATAAATTGAAATAAAGTAAAAACAAAACACAAAATAATGAAGCAAAGTGTAATGAAATAAAATAAACTGAACTAAAATCAAATAAAACGAAAAATAAACACTTAAATGTCAAATAAAAAAAGAAATCAATAGAATAAAAATAAGATATAAAATAAAATAACAACGGCTGCCATCCCAGAATTTCGCACGGCGGCAGTAACCTACATATCTTCTTCCAAAGGACGCACCATCTGCTGATCCATCAAAATACCGCCCAATTACTTGCTTGAGCACGACATACAAGCTCTGGATGAAAATTATCGCTAATCGAATATACGAACATTGTGAAATTAACAGCATTTTATGTGAAGAACAGAAAGGTAGCAGGAAGCGCACAATCTATAGATCAGCTTATTATAGATACTGTAATCACAGGAGTAGCTCCGCGAAGAAGGGGGAATTTAAGCGTCGCGTTTATTGACTACAAAGCCAAGTGGAATACTAAACTGGTTTTAAATGGAACTGTTTCAAAACTGATTTCAATCAAACGTGGTATATTCCAAGGGGATACCTTAAGCCCCCTATGGTTCTGCATTGGCCTCAACCCACTTAATTGGCTTCTTACACATAAGAAAAACGACTTTAAACTCAAAAAAAACAGAAATAAGAGAGCACACGTTCAACCATCTTCTGTTTGTTGACGACTTGAAACTTTACGCAAACAAAAAGCATAAGCTTTATGAGCTGATAGATGCCACTAAAGCTTTTAGCGATGCCGTGGGAATGGAATTTGGAACAGATAAGTGCAAAATAATACACTTGATTAGAGGTCAGCTTGATGAATCCGAAGAAGGGAGAGGGGTTAAATCCCCTGCAGAAATGATCGCAGCATGGAAGGCAAAAACAACACACGGTTTTCATCCACATGATCTCGAAATGGAATGGATAGACGCACAATCATCCATTTTATCGTTAAAAAGAGGAAAACTATTTTCTGAAACAGAAGGTTTCGCAATCGCTATTCAGGACCGAGCTATCCAACCAGAAATATCCGAAGGTCGATACATGGCGAGGCAATAGAAGATAAGTGCCGAAGGTGCGGCATTTACGGTGAAACAATTGACCATGTATTTGCTGGATGTAACGTACTTGTCTCCCGTGAATATGTCATGAGAGATAACAATATATCAAAGATCCTCCACCAACAACTCGCGATAAAACACGGTCTCTTACAAGCAGAAGTCTTGTATTTTAAATATGAACCAAAGGCAATATTGGAAAATGCAAGGCTTTAAACTGAACATGAAAATGTTTAAACTGTAAAAAAAATCAAATATTAATAATAAAATAAATTAAAATAATAATTTTATATAAAATGAAATGAAAGAATTAATAATGCAAAGTGTAACATTAATTAAATAAAATCGAACAAAACATAATAAAATAAAATCGATTTACATTAAATTAACTTAAATACGAAAAATATTTAAAAAACAGAAAACTCCAAAATCTAGATTTTTTGATATCTAACCGGCTTGATTATTAGTCACAAACGGCAAAATAAAAAAATAAAATAAAAGAAAAATTTGTTGATTAGAATATGGTTTTTTTTCTTCTATAGTTTAGTGCTTTGTCATAGCCATGCCGCAGCTTTCTAAGTCTCTACTTTATTATCTATATTTGTACATTTGTATGCTCAGAAACTCATACGTACATACACCACAAAATTGTACTTAATTTCCACCAGCACCCAAGAATAATGCAATAAAATAACAGAAAATATCAAACAAGCAGCGAAGTCAAGTGAATTTGTTCGGAAGCAGCTGCTAGTAATTTTCCATTTTCTCTACACTTTCGCTACATTCTTCATTCTCACGTACATACATACATATGTATGCATGCATGTACATTTGTGTGTATCTATAATTACAGCTATGGACATCAAAATCCAGACCGCAAAAGAATTGCAATTTGTGCTGCATTACGAACATTCACTTGCATTTTACTTTATTATAACTAAGCATATAATTTTTAGTGAAGTAGGTTACTTATAAAAGAGTGGCTTGAAATTAATATTTGATATATTTTTTAGTTTGGGGAGAGAAATGCCATATACTAATTTAGTTTTTAGTAAAATATTTGTGGTATTTACATAACTTTGCGTAGAATAACCCCTGGCGGGATTGTCCCTTTTTTACTTTATAAAAAAAAATAAGTGAAAATATTGATGAGTGATGTAAGCCCTTATATTAGTATTACTTGTCTATTTGTATACTGCAGCGATGATTCACGTAGATTGCCATTTGCCTATAACCAATCGCGCACGTTGGAACCGGTCTATATTTTTTTCTTATGTTGGTAGAACTGTCTTATTTATCCGTTTTGCACTGTTTGAGAGATGCTGTAGGTCGCAAACGGCCGGAAATGGGGGCAAACAATTCTTGGATTTTGCATGATGATAATAACGCGCCATCGTATCGAGCCCAAATTGTGCTGGATTATTTAACTACACACCAAGTAAATACCATCGTACAAGCACCGTATTCACCTGATATGGCTCCGTGCGACTTCTTTTTGTTTCCCAAGTTGAAGTTACCACTTCGTGGAAGGAGATTTCACTCGATAGAGGAGCTCAAAGAGAATGCGACGAAGAAGCTGAAGGTCATCCATTCGTCGGCCTACCAGGGGTGTATGGCGGACTGGGTTAAACGTTCGCACATGTGTGTTGCTTCAGACGGGTCATATTTTGAAGGAGATAAAATAAATTTGTCTAAAGTTTAACTCTATTTTGTTTTATTTAAACATCCCCGGTACTTTCTGATCGTAGGATATAAATCATCCTATAGGGTGATTAATATTGTGCCACCTTGCATGTATTTGCCACTTTTCGCATTTGTCACTTTCGGTAATTTATTTATTTTCTTTTTTAATATTTTTTATTTTAGTACTTATTTTTATGATTTTTTTTATTTGAACATTTTGTTATAATTTTTTTTTAAGAATTTTTTTTTAAATGTTGTTTTTTAATGTTTGTTTTTAATTTCTATTTGAAATTTTTTTTAATTATGAATTTTTTATTTTAATTTGAACATTTTTTTTTAATAATTCTGTTTTTAACAATTTTTTTAAATACATATAAATTAAATTTGTGTTTAATATTCGGTAATTTAGTTATTTTCTGTTTCTTTTTTTAATAACTTATTTTATTTTAGTATTTATTTGGATGATTTTTTTATTTGAATATTTATTTTTATAATAATTTTTTTTTAATTTTTAATTGAACATATGTTTTAACAATTCTGTTTTTAATAATTTTTTTACATGCAAACTAATTTTTTATATTTTTTTTATACATTAGATAATTTTTTTTTTAATAACTTTCTTTATTTTAATATTTATTTTTATAATTTTTTTTATTTGAACATTTTTTTTCTACTTTTTATTTGAACATTTTTTTTATAATTTTTTGTGTTTTTATTTTTATTTGAACATTTTTTTAATAAATCTGTTTTTAACATTTTTTTTAAATATAAATTAATTTTGTTTTAATAATTTTTTTTTAATATTCGGTAATTTTAATTTATTTATTTTCTTTTTCTTTGTTTAATAACTCGCTTTATTTTAGTATTTATTTTTATGATTTTTTTATTTGAACAATTTTTCATAACTTTTTTTTTTTTAATAATTTTTGTTTTAACTTGTATTTGAACAGTTTTTTTATATATTTTTTTTTTTTGATTTTTTTTTTTTTTTTGATTTTTATTTGAACATTTTTTTTATAAATCTGTTTTTAACAATTTGTTTAAACATAAATTAATTTTGTTTTAATAATTTTTTTTTAATATTCAGTAATTTATTTATTTTCTTTTTCTTTTTTAGTAACTTTTTTTATTTTAGTATGTTTTTTTAGGATTTTTTTTTTTGAACATTTTTTTTAAATTTATTTTTTAATAATGCTTTTTTTAATTTAATTTGTACATTTTTTAAATTTTTTTTTTGTTTACTTTTATTTGAACATTTTTTTTTGATAATTCTGTGTTGAACTATTTTTTTTTTAAATAAATTAATCTGTTTTTAATAATTTTTTTTTTTAATATTCGGTAATTTATTTATTGTTTTTTTTAATAATTCTTTTTTTTTAATTTTTTATTTTAATACTTTTTTATTATTATCTTTTAATATTTTGTTTTAATATATTTTTGTCAATAATCTTTTAATTAATTTTTGTTTTTCTATTAATGGTTTTTTGTTGTAAAATAATTAATCTTTTTTTAATTAAAAAAAAAAAATTTTATATTTTTTATATTTACAAAAATTTTATTTTAATAATTCGGTTTTTAACAATTTTTTCAATATTAATAAATATTTCTTTTTTAATATTTTTTATAATTTGGTTTTTTTTTTTAATAGTAATAAATGTTTTTTGAACATATTAGATGCTTTCACATTAATTCTATATATTTATACTGAAAAAGAAGGTTATCAGCTGAGTCTTGCACTTGCTAGACTTCAGCACTCCTCAAATGTAGCCTAGCCTATGTCCGTATTTTTATGTTCACAGCTGTATTTGTTGTTAATAGGCGTGTACGTGTGAATACATAATATTGTGACTTTATTTGGTATTAATTTTTTTTCTATGTTGTGTTCTATAGTTTTTCTTCCAGCCACATTTATTCCGTTCTATAATGCATATACCTACATACATACACATTTAAGTGGATAAGTATATACAAATGTATGTGTATTCAATAAATATATTCACACAAATAGTATTTAGACCATTCAATACCTTTCTTATTTCTGCTGCTTTGCTCTGTTACCCTGGTGCGTTTTTATTCTTACTCAAACCCTGTAGCATCAACAGCGGCGGGTGGGCAATTTTTGTTTAATATCCATTACGGCTTTTTATCCACCGAGACGCTGCCACGTGCAATTCATTTGTCGTTTATTCGCCTCCGCGTAAAGGTATCTATACCAAAATATGTACGCGAGTATGTATGTAAGAATTTATTCATGGAAATCTGGATAGGTTTGTGTGCCTGGCTTGGCAGCAGTGAATCGACAGTGGCGGCGCATCAATTGCACTGCTCTTCAATATTCAAATATGACAATTGCAACACTGTTTCACTTTCACATCAGGCGTACGGTTTTGTGCACCCCCGCTGCACATGTCCATTACTTTGAGATGACATTGTTTGCCAAATGATT
Source organism: Anastrepha fraterculus (assembly GCA_037575425.1). Taxonomy (NCBI): domain Eukaryota; kingdom Metazoa; phylum Arthropoda; class Insecta; order Diptera; family Tephritidae; genus Anastrepha; species Anastrepha fraterculus. Next base: position 6,119 of record JAYXIM010023431.1, on the reverse strand, counting down.
TTGTTGGCATGTTATAAGTATTTGTGCCTGGTACAGTGAGCGCAACTGAAAATGGTACTGCTTTGTTTTTTGTATTGTTTAAGTTTGAAATTTACTTTTTTTATTAATTTATTATAAAATCATAGTTAATTTTGTTAGTTATTTAAAATTTATGAAAATTTCATCGCATTCTCTTATTTCTTATTGCAAAGCTCTTAAATCTTAATTGTAGCCACTTAGAATTTTCACTTTTATACACTGAATTTGAATGCTCTATACAAAATATGTTGCATACCCAAAAAAATTTCTAAAACTATAAAATTATTTTTAAATTTTTGTAATTTTTTTTTAAGATTTTTAAAAGAAAAAATTAATGACTTAAATGTGGACTTTTTCTTTGTTAAAATATTAATTATAAACATCGCAAACCGTGCAACAAAAAAAAAAAATCCTGTACGATTTTTAGCGACACTCACTGTATGTACGTATGTGGTAAGTGAAATTGTTGGTAACCACTGTGAGCTGATCGACAAATTAAGACAATCCGTTTACTCTGCTTTTGTTGTTTTGCCGAATTTGAGCAACCAAATGGAATTAATTAATTGACACTTTGTATGCCACATTACTTTGTCAAGAGGGATGAAAATCAAATCTGCCTTATGAAAGCAAGTGAAGCCTTGTGTTCAAGTAAAGCGAAAGTTCAACAGTATTGATTATGTTTTTTGAAGAACTTTTTCATTGCCGAATTACACTCAGAGGTTAGTCATTGCCGTGGGGCGAGCGCTATTAGAAACAACTTTTTCTATCATAAAATTTGTGTACAAAATTTTTGTATAAAAATTCGACAAATTTATCTCAAAAATTTGAAGTTTTTAATCAGAAGTTTTCTCCAAAAATTTGAGTACGCAGTTTTAGAGCCCATTAAATTTTAGTAACTAAAGTGAAAGTTTGAAGTTGCTCAAAACTTGGGTGTGAATAAGTTCAATTAATTTTACGCAGTACTTTTTGGTCGATGCCATCTTAAATACGAAGAGCAGTAAGCAGCACTTTCGTCATATTTTACTTTTTTACTATAGAAAAGGTAAAAATGCTGTTCAAGCCAGAATGAATTTAACAGATGTGTATGGAGAAGATGTGTTGATAATACGCCAGTGCCAGAACTGGTTTGCAAAATTTCGATACGGCAATTTTGATGTCGAAGGTGCAATACGTTCTGGAAGGCCAGTTGAAGCGGATAAAGACGCGATAAAGGCATTAGTTGATGCAAACCGGCGAATAACAACGCGTGAGATCGGTGAAAGGTTAAATTTATCGAATTCAGCTATTTATGACCACCTGAAAAGCCTGGGTTTAACCTCGAATCTTGATATATCCACAAAAAAAAAACGAAATTACTGTCTGAACAACCCAATATATCTCTTTGAACTTTATCTGTTGAATCTCATAATTTCTTTTAGGCCGCCACCTAAGTCAGATTCGCGAAAATTTAGTAATCAGATGCCTGTTTCCGAACTGTGCGGGATAGTAAGAGAGAAGAGGAGAGATCGTTTCTTTCTTCGCACAGTTTTGCAGCTTCTACAGCATCTTGGGAAAAGTACGTCATTTTTTTTGTGGCAGTTTTCCGTCCAGCTTGCGCCACGCTCATTGATGATTTCATTGATTTTTATATGTTTATTGAAAACAAGTTGTATCCTTCCAAAAAAGGAAAACATTTTGTTTCTTTGCTTAGGAGAAATTGTTAGTATTGTGAATGAATTCGTCACACGATATCAGATATTTCTGGGCTAGATACTCAGGCGGTACTACTACCAACCAGTCAACAGCAACACTGTAGTCATATAGGGTGTTTGTTTTTTTTTGCTGCGTTAGAACTATCGATATCGCTAACTATGGTATGAGATCTGAGAATGGCGAACTGTGTTGACATTTACGTTCAGTAAGGTTTAACAAGTCGCGATGAATCGTTTAAGGGCAGAACAACGCTTCCTAATTGTGCCAATTTACTTTGAAAAACAAAAATCTGTTGGCAAAGTTCATAGCTCGAAGTGTTGACGCAGGCGTCGAAATGCCGAATCGTCGTCATTCTCAATTTGTTGCTCTTTGCCCTTCAACTTTGTGGAAAATTATACGTGAGAGATTTGGTTTACGTGCCTATCAAATACATTTTCGACCTTATTTTTCCTGACTGGGCTCACTTCTTTTTATTATTCAGATTTATTGGAAAAATTACTCAAAAATTCGACTTGAACTTTAGTCGCGGCGGGCATATGTCGGGTATCATATTAAAAAAATGTTGTAGATGCCATGAAATTATCTTGTTGTTGTTGTTGTTGTTGTAGCAACATAAGCATTCCCCATGCATGTACGGGGAATGCTGCTGGAGTGACAGTCCTTGGCCGGATATAAATCCGGGTTGTTCCGCTAACGTAAATCCAAATGTCAAGGGAACGAAAAATTATCTTCTTCTTCTTCTTGATTAGTGCGATGAAATTATCTACCAGGACATAACAAAAAAATTAATCTGTTTTTAATAATTTTTTTTTTTAATATTCGGTAATTTATTTATTGTTTTTTTTAATAATTCTTTTTTTTTAATTTTTTATTTTAATACTTTTTTATTATTATCTTTTAATATTTTGTTTTAATATATTTTTGTCAATAATCTTTTAATTAATTTTTGTTTTTCTATTAATGGTTTTTTGTTGTAAAATAATTAATCTTTTTTTAATTAAAAAAAAAAATTTTATATTTTTTATATTTACAAAAATTTTATTTTAATAATTCGGTTTTTAACAATTTTTTCAATATTAATAAATATTTCTTTTTTAATATTTTTTATAATTTGGTTTTTTTTTTTAATAGTAATAAATGTTTTTTGAACATATTAGATGCTTTCACATTAATTCTATATATTTATACTGAAAAAGAAGGTTATCAGCTGAGTCTTGCACTTGCTAGACTTCAGCACTCCTCAAATGTAGCCTAGCCTATGTCCGTATTTTTATGTTCACAGCTGTATTTGTTGTTAATAGGCGTGTACGTGTGAATACATAATATTGTGACTTTATTTGGTATTAATTTTTTTTCTATGTTGTGTTCTATAGTTTTTCTTCCAGCCACATTTATTCCGTTCTATAATGCATATACCTACATACATACACATTTAAGTGGATAAGTATATACAAATGTATGTGTATTCAATAAATATATTCACACAAATAGTATTTAGACCATTCAATACCTTTCTTATTTCTGCTGCTTTGCTCTGTTACCCTGGTGCGTTTTTATTCTTACTCAAACCCTGTAGCATCAACAGCGGCGGGTGGGCAATTTTTGTTTAATATCCATTACGGCTTTTTATCCACCGAGACGCTGCCACGTGCAATTCATTTGTCGTTTATTCGCCTCCGCGTAAAGGTATCTATACCAAAATATGTACGCGAGTATGTATGTAAGAATTTATTCATGGAAATCTGGATAGGTTTGTGTGCCTGGCTTGGCAGCAGTGAATCGACAGTGGCGGCGCATCAATTGCACTGCTCTTCAATATTCAAATATGACAATTGCAACACTGTTTCACTTTCACATCAGGCGTACGGTTTTGTGCACCCCCGCTGCACATGTCCATTACTTTGAGATGACATTGTTTGCCAAATGATTTTGTTGGCATGTTATAAGTATTTGTGCCTGGTACAGTGAGCGCAACTGAAAATGGTACTGCTTTGTTTTTTGTATTGTTTAAGTTTGAAGTTTACTTTTTTTATTAATTTATTATAAAATCATAGTTAATTTTGTTAGTTATTTAAAATTTATGAAAATTTCATCGCATTCTCTTATTTCTTATTGCAAAGCTCTTAAATCTTAATTGTAGCCACTTAGAATTTTCACTTTTATACACTGAATTTGAATGCTCTATACAAAATATGTTGCATACCCAAAAAAATTTCTAAAACTATAAAATTATTTTTAAATTTTTGTAATTTTTTTTTAAGATTTTTAAAAGAAAAAATTAATGACTTAAATGTGGACTTTTTCTTTGTTAAAATATTAATTATAAACATCGCAAACCGTGCAACAAAAAAAAAAAATCCTGTACGATTTTTAGCGACACTCACTGTATGTACGTATGTGGTAAGTGAAATTGTTGGTAACCACTGTGAGCTGATCGACAAATTAAGACAATCCGTTTACTCTGCTTTTGTTGTTTTGCCGAATTTGAGCAACCAAATGGAATTAATTAATTGACACTTTGTATGCCACATTACTTTGTCAAGAGGGATGAAAATCAAATCTGCCTTATGAAAGCAAGTGAAGCCTTGTGTTCAAGTAAAGCGAAAGTTCAACAGTATTGATTATGTTTTTTGAAGAACTTTTTCATTGCCGAATTACACTCAGAGGTTAGTCATTGCCGTGGGGCGAGCGCTATTAGAAACAACTTTTTCTATCATAAAATTTGTGTACAAAATTTTTGTATAAAAATTCGACAAATTTATCTCAAAAATTTGAAGTTTTTAATCAGAAGTTTTCTCCAAAAATTTGAGTACGCAGTTTTAGAGCCCATTAAATTTTAGTAACTAAAGTGAAAGTTTGAAGTTGCTCAAAACTTGGGTGTGAATAAGTTCAATTAATTTTACGCAGTACTTTTTGGTCGATGCCATCTTAAATACGAAGAGCAGTAAGCAGCACTTTCGTCATATTTTACTTTTTTACTATAGAAAAGGTAAAAATGCTGTTCAAGCCAGAATGAATTTAACAGATGTGTATGGAGAAGATGTGTTGATAATACGCCAGTGCCAGAACTGGTTTGCAAAATTTCGATACGGCAATTTTGATGTCGAAGGTGCAATACGTTCTGGAAGGCCAGTTGAAGCGGATAAAGACGCGATAAAGGCATTAGTTGATGCAAACCGGCGAATAACAACGCGTGAGATCGGTGAAAGGTTAAATTTATCGAATTCAGCTATTTATGACCACCTGAAAAGCCTGGGTTTAACCTCGAATCTTGATATATCCACAAAAAAAAAAACGAAATTACTGTCTGAACAACCCAATATATCTCTTTGAACTTTATCTGTTGAATCTCATAATTTCTTTTAGGCCGCCACCTAAGTCAGATTCGCGAAAATTTAGTAATCAGATGCCTGTTTCCGAACTGTGCGGGATAGTAAGAGAGAAGAGGAGAGATCGTTTCTTTCTTCGCACAGTTTTGCAGCTTCTACAGCATCTTGGGAAAAGTACGTCATTTTTTTTGTGGCAGTTTTCCGTCCAGCTTGCGCCACGCTCATTGATGATTTCATTGATTTTTATATGTTTATTGAAAACAAGTTGTATCCTTCCAAAAAAGGAAAACATTTTGTTTCTTTGCTTAGGAGAAATTGTTAGTATTGTGAATGAATTCGTCACACGATATCAGATATTTCTGGGCTAGATACTCAGGCGGTACTACTACCAACCAGTCAACAGCAACACTGTAGTCATATAGGGTGTTTGTTTTTTTTGCTGCGTTAGAACTATCGATATCGCTAACTATGGTATGAGATCTGAGAATGGCGAACTGTGTTGACATTTACGTTCAGTAAGGTTTAACAAGTCGCGATGAATCGTTTAAGGGCAGAACAACGCTTCCTAATTGTGCCAATTTACTTTGAAAAACAAAAATCTGTTGGCAAAGTTCATAGCTCGAAGTGTTGACGCAGGCGTCGAAATGCCGAATCGTCGTCATTCTCAATTTGTTGCTCTTTGCCCTTCAACTTTGTGGAAAATTATACGTGAGAGATTTGGTTTACGTGCCTATCAAATACATTTTCGACCTTATTTTTCCTGACTGGGCTCACTTCTTTTTATTATTCAGATTTATTGGAAAAATTACTCAAAAATTCGACTTGAACTTTAGTCGCGGCGGGCATATGTCGGGTATCATATTAAAAAAATGTTGTAGATGCCATGAAATTATCTTGTTGTTGTTGTTGTTGTTGTAGCAACATAAGCATTCCCCATGCATGTACGGGGAATGCTGCTGGAGTGACAGTCCTTGGCCGGATATAAATCCGGGTTGTTCCGCTAACGTAAATCCAAATGTCAAGGGAACGAAAAATTATCTTCTTCTTCTTCTTGATTAGTGCGATGAAATTATCTACCAG